>JAIPMN010001168.1:0-31416 GCA_020650975.1 Apostichopus californicus | reverse complement strand
TATATATATTTTGACCATATTTAGTGATAATTTCAATTTTATTGCACTATTATTGTTTATCAGAAAGGACAAAGGCTTGAAGCTCAAGGTGCTCTCCATATTAAGGTCACAATATAAAGAAAGTTTCTTACACCTAGTCCAAATGAAGCAATGCTACAATTATTTCAATATTTGACTATTATTTCATCATGTTGATCAGCTTGGCCCTCAGAACATGTACATGTTACCCTTGACTATATTTTACTATATTTGAAAATGCGTATAAGAGCATGAATGCAGTCGGTATCCTTTCTTAACACAGAGGAGTAAACCCTTTTAATCTTTTTCAGACCCGTCACGAAAAGTTGGTGATTGAATCGGACAGCCGCACCCATCAAATGAACACTGGCTTGGAAGAGCTTCAGAAGTTTGATGTTGACTTTTCGTCATTTGAGTCCTGGTTACGTTCGGCAGAACGCACCCTAGATGCCTACCTGATGGACGTGTCCCGCGACAGAGATACTCTACGTAAACAGAGCCAGAAGCTTCAGCCTTTCAACGAAGAAGTTGTTTCTCACTCGGCCGATCTTAGATTCATCAACATCTCTGCTCATAAGTTTCTGGATGAAAACAAGGTCTGAAAACTACTCCACAGTTTCTTTGGTCATGTAGTGAAAGTTGGTTAATTTTGTAATAAGCATGTCTCGTTTGTTTATAATTATCATTCACATCAGAGTTGCAAATTATAAGTGAGTGGTCTGAGAAGTGAATAAACATGTAGGGGGTGAATGCTCAAAGAGATGTCAAAATGTTTAGGGGAATTCTTTAAAAAATGAAAATGCATGCAGGTGTCTACGTCAGGAAATTGTGAAATGTATTAAATGGATTCTCTGTGAAATACGCAGGTGTCTTTCTCGTCCTGTTGGTATCATATTTCTTGATAATCTTATGCATTGGGGCTGTTAATTCACATTACTCATGTCTTTACAATGATAGGGTTACCGCAAACGTTTGGCCGATTTCCGTGAGTCTACCATGGACCGTGAGTTCATTCAAACCTTCAGGGAGGATTCAGAGGAGGGAATGTTCCAGTCCAACCTCTCAGAAGTCAACGACCGCTACGAGAGACTGAAGCTGAAATCCAACAAGCACACTCAGCAGATAATATATCTCTTGAGTCTCCACGAGAAGTATCGTTACTCCGTGGAACAGGTGATGACCTGGATCGAGGAGATCCAGCTGACCGTTGAAAATGCGACTCAGATCCAACCCGGACCCGAGCAGATAGAGGCACTCAAGGTAAGATCAGATTAGAAGCAGAACTAAAGAAAGATTTTGTATTTATTTTCATATTCAGTGATCGCAAATATAAATATGTAAAGGAAAGTGTGAAAGCAAACGGAAACAGAATGTTGCAGACTTTAAGTGGAAACAAAGGAAGAGAATGGAATGCCAAGGTTAAGCCAAAGAAGGAGAAAATATGACATTCTAACACTGAGACTGTGCTCCTTTAACTTATCATACAACCACCTACCTAAGTTAAATCTTTATTGTGACTTGTTAAAGAACCTTGTAGGAATGAAAATTGGATTGTCTCCTTCCAATCCTAGGTGGATGAATATGTACTGACCTGTTTGTTAGAGTACTTCTGCAGTATTCTGATTTCAATTGGACAACGTTTGAATCTTACTCTATCTTTAAACCTTTCAGGCTGTGCAAGACGACGTCGCTCGCCATCTCAAGGACATTGAGAGGCTGAAGACCACTGGCAACGAACTGGCGGAACACCAGGGTGACCTCAAAGCAACTATTGACAAAACTGTGGGTAGGTAGAAAGCATCTCGAAGAAACAGTCACAATTTAATGTGTCAACTTTTAAGTCTTCTCGAGTATTGGAATAACGCTTGCCTCATAATACACAGAAACAAATTCATGATTTGAGGTCTAAAAATGATCTATAATAAACAAATAATGTACAGAAAGTCCAGTGTAACATTTTACAACAAACCCTACCAAAAATATCCTGAAATATGTTGTAACTTTTGGTACACTTTTTTGACAGAGGATGCTCTGAGCAAGTATCAATATATTGATACCATCGTAGCTGAGAAGAGCACAAACTTACAGAGCGCCATGGCTGACATGGGAGACCTCCAAGATGGCATCGATTCCATCCAGAGCTGGCTGGATGACCTAGAATGGAAGATCAGCAAGATAGATGGAAACAAAGTCACTGTCAGAAAAGAACCAATCCTGGAGGAAATACAGAACGTCAAGGTGAGTCCATCAGTGTCTGAGTACATCAGTGTCTGAGTACATCAGTGTCTGAGTCTATCGGTGTCTGAGTACATCATTGTCTGAGTCCATCAGTGTCTGAGTCCATCAGTGTCTGAGTACATCAGTGTCTGAGTACATCAGTGTCTGAGTCTATCGGTGTCTGAGTACATCATTGTCTGAGTCCATCAGTGTCTGAGTCCATCAGTGTCTGAGTACAACAGTGTCTGACTCCATCAGTGACTGAGTACATCATTGTCTGACTCCATCAGTGACTGAGTCCATCATTGTCTGAGTCCATCAGTGTCTGAGTACATCAGTGTCTGGAGTCCATCAGTGTCTGAGTACAACAGTGTCTGACTCCATCAGTGACTGAGTACATCATTGTTTGACTCCATCAGTGACTGAGTACATCATTGTCTGAGTCCATCAGTGTCTGAGTACATCAGTGTCTGAGTCTATCAGTGTCTGACTCCATCAGTGACTGAGTCCATCAGTGTCTGAGTACATCAGTGTCTGAGTCCATCAGTGACTGAGTCCATCAGTGTCTGAGTCCAATTCACTGTTTAAATTACCTTATCTATCACTTCCTTCCATTTCCAGGTCCTTGATATAGACCTGCAGAACCACCAGCCAATCCTGGAGAACCTGAACAGCAAAGCAGAGAGGGTGATACAGACCAGCAACCCTGCCACGGCGCATAACACCCGTATCGCCATCGACGACATCAACAAACGATACAAGAAGCTTCAGAGTACAGTGTCCTCCTACAGTACTGACCTGAATGGAATGTCCACAGACTTGAGTAGTTTGGTGGAGGAGGTAGACAAGATGGAAGATTGGCTCTTCTCAGTACTCGATGTCCTGGAATCAAAAGATCTCAAGAAACAAGTCATCCCAGATATAGAAAAGACAATTACTGTAAGTTAGAATCAAAACTGGATGACAGCTTTCTCATTTAGGGGGAGGGGGGATTGTGGAAGGGTTGTTTTGAGGTGATGGATGAGAAGGTTGGAACTTGTCAGGGCTGCGATGATGTATCTTAAAATTATGGTTTAAAGTCGATGGAAAATCTTACATATCGAGTTTACATTATTGATACTAGCTTGAAGCATTCTTTATGAGAGATTACATAAAAATACAGGGAACTTGTAGAGATAAACCGATAATGGAATCACTGAATTGAGATATTTATTCCTCTCAAATTCCCATGACAGGAACTGAGTCGTGAGGTAGATAGCCACCTCCCAACCTACAAGAGCATCAGCAAGCTAGCTGATACCCTGGTCAAGCACCCCAGGACCTTGGACCCGACCTTCGTCAAGGAGCTCATGAAGAATCTGGACCGCAACTGGCAGACGATGGATGAAGCTCTAACCAGGCTGTAAGTTGCTTTATCAATTTACTCATCACGTGACATTACAAGAGTTATCACGTGACATTACAAGAGTAATCATGTTCAGTTATTACTGTTTTACAGCACATTGCTTCGAATTATCTGTAGTCTCTTGTTGTGGGAATGGAGGCAGTGGGGGGGGGATGGGGAGGGGGAGGTGGGGATGGGAAGATACCTACAGTCCCTAATGAGACAGTGGCATGAATTCAGATGTAAGTATTTCTGAGCAGCTGAAAAATAATGGGAGACAAAAAAGGGGAAAAGGAAGAAAGCATTACTGGGTTATCAGTCAGGTAGTTGGAAAGTTGCAATTCTGAAACTTTCTTTCATTGCGAATCTTCGGATAATAGGATCCTGTTTCATGTTGACCTGTTTCTTCTCCTCAATTATACCAGGAACGAGTTCTTGCAGGAAAGAAAACGGCTGAATGATAAGTTCCGCAACTCTGTTCGTGTAACCACCATGTGGTTGGAACCTACCGAGGCCAAGTTTAACCAGTTGCCAGAGATTGCGTTCACGGTGAACGAACTGAAGAACCAGTTAGACCAGATGAAAGTAAGTACTTGACCAGAAAGAAGAGAGATGTTTGTGTGAACAAACAAAAAGTAACAATTGTAGTGCTCAAAACTCTATAAAGAAAATTCTTTCAGATCTACAAGGTGAGGAGTAAAAGTCAATATTTCCATTTTAGTTATTACCAACATTTAAGATTGGAATGGACTAGATATATGTAGCTAAACATCACCAGATTTTTCTTTTGTGAATTAAAATGAGTTTTTGTGTTGTAAATCATTTACAATATTTTTGTAAGAAAATGCCAATTGCTTACATTATAGCCTCTTGTGCATTCTCGTTTCTGATTAGTATATTGATTATTTCACTCAGCCTTATCCCTTACACACCCCTCTCCCTAATATTTACCCCCCTCCCGTCCCCTCCCCTCCCCTATCACAATCTTGTCCCTATCACATCCCGACCTGTAGCACATCCTGTCCCCTGTGACATGTCCTCTCCCTATTACATACCCCCCATATAAAAATCTCTCCCCCTCACACACCCCTTCTTCCCACCACATGACCACTGCTGTCTTCACCTTCCTATTGAAATTCCATCATAGACTGTACATAATGGAGATAATTGTTGTTTTCCAGCCATTGAGTCGAGAGGTGACACAATTCAAGCCAAAGGTCGATGAGATGATGGACTGTGGCAAGTCTTTGGACGCCCTGATTCAGTCAGCTGAGACTGTTGTGACCAACCGGAGAAGGTCAACGCATGTAGCCCGAGGAGACGTAGCCAGGACTGACCGTAGAGTGGTGGAAATTCAACAAAATTTCCAGGTCACTGAAGGTGAATAAAAGATTAAAAACTTTTTCTGATATATGCCTGTTGGATAAGTCTGGATATAAATAGCATAAGGACAACATTATATATATATGTATATGTTGCAGTCTGAAATATTAAATCAAGAAGTAAACAGTTATTTATTTCTAATGTTGTATGGGGTAAACTTAAATTGCCCCCAAATATGCAAGAAAAGTAAAAAATGGTCAGCTATTGCTTTACCTGTTATTCCTCTGACTCCGTTAGCATCAAACCTCACCGTGAGGTATAAATATGTTATTGTAACATCTGATGAAGGACACACTGGTTATTAATGCTGCCATTTACAGTTAAATCACTGTTTGTCTTTAAATTCCTTTATATTTCAGACTCGGAGGTGATGAGAGAGTCCAAGGGATTGAAGAAACGTTACGATGACCTGCACAGGGACGTCAACTTTAGGGGTGAGGCCATCAGAGAGAAGTACGAGATAATTCAACAGTACGATGAACGGAACGACAAACTCAACTCCATGCTGCAGTGGAGTCGACCAATCAAGGCAAAGCTGCAGGAACCAATCCCGGACACCACTGATGTCTCCTTGGTAACCAAACTGATTGCAGATCACAAGGTAAGATGGTCGTTGCTCACTGCATGACTTACGCTGATCAGAGGAATTGGTGTAATTTGTAATTCATTTCATGAAAGACTTGGTACAGTTGCAACCTATCTGCAAAAACAGGTCTAAATCTTTTATTATCGATGGCCATTTTTGGTGCTTGTAGCATATCTTTAATTTCTATTTCTGATGACCTTTGAAGTACTCACCGGTCTAATGTACTTTTTGTTTTATTCTCAAGGTACTTCACAGTGAGTTGATGCGTCAGAGACCAACCACCCTGGAAGCCATTGGAAACGGAGAGCACCTCCTCCACGATCACCAGGACAAACTCTCGCCACAGCAAACCCAGGAGATGAGAGAGAGAATCACAGAGTTACGGGAGTACTTTGATACCCTGATTGGTCTGTCACATGAACGTAATGGCGCCCTCAGAGATTTGCTCAACAGACTGGAAACCGACTACCGCAGGAAGGTATGCTATCTTTGTTTGATATTTATTGTTATAAAACAAATATATTATTTTGCAGACTAACTGCAAGTCTGGTACATTGAGGGACACTATCAATCTGAAGAGTACAGTACTATTGTATTACTATGTACCTATATATTCCTTTCAGACCAACTTTGAGGCTGACATCAAGAAAGCAATTGATACGATGGTGAGTCTGTTAGACTGGGTCAGCCAGGCAGAGAAGGCTCTGGGTAATGAACAGCCGATGCAGGAAACCAATCAAGTGGTCAAACAACAGATCCAGGAACATAAGGTACATTAATGGTAACATTCTTAAATACATTAAACAAATAGTTTACTGTGTTGGTAACTGTGCTTGGTACATTAATGGTAACATTCTTAAATACATTAAACAAATAGTTTACTGTGTTGTTAACTGTGCTTGGTACATTAATGGTAACATTCTTCAATACATGAAACAAATAGTTTACTGTGTTGTTAACTGTGCTTGGTACATTAATGGTAACATTCTTACATACATTAAACAAATAGTTTACTGTGTTGGTAACTGTGCTTGGTACATTAATGGTAACATACTTAAATACATTAAACAAATAGTTTACTGTGTTGGTAACTGTGCTTGGTACATTAATGGTAACATTCTTCAATACATTAAACAAATAGTTTACTGTGTTGGTAACTGTGCTTGGTACATTAATGGTAACATTCTTCAATACATGAAACAAATAGTTTACTGTGTTGTTAACTGTGCTTGGTACATTAATGGTAACATTCTTCAATACATGAAACAAATAGTTTACTGTGTTGGTAACTGTGCTTGGTACATTAATGGTAACATTCTAAAAGACATGAAACAAATAGTTTACTGTGTTGTTAACTGTGCTTGGTACATTAATGGTAACATTCTTCAATACATGAAACAAATAGTTTACTGTGTTGGTAACTGTGCTTGGTACATTAATGGTAACATTCTAAAAGACATGAAACAAATAGTTTACTGTGTTGTTAACTGTGCTTGGTACATTAATGGTAACATTCTTCAATACATGAAACAAATAGTTTACTGTGTTGGTAACTGTGCTTGGTACATTAATGGTAACATTCTAAAAGACATGAAACAAATAGTTTACTGTGTTGGTAACTGTGCTTGGTACATTAATGGTAACATTCTTAAATACATTAAACAAATAGTTTACTGTGTTGGTAACTGTGCTTGGTACATTAATGATAACATTCTTACATACATTAAACAAATAGTTTACTGTGTTGGTAACTGTGCTTGGTACATTAATGGTAACATTCTTAAATACATTAAACAAATAGTTTACTGTGTTGGTAACTGTGCTTGGTACATTAATGGTAACATTCTTAAATACATTAAACAAATAGTTTACTGTGTTGTTAACTGTGCTTGGTACATTAATGATAACATTCTTAAATACATTAAACAAATAGTTTACTGTGTTGTTAACTGTGCTTGGTACATTAATGGTAACATTCTTCAATACATTAAACAAATAGTTTACTGTGTTGGTAACTGTGCTTGGTACATTAATGGTAACATTCTTAAATACATTAAACAAATAGTTTACTGTGTTGTTAACTGTGCTTGGTACATTAATGGTAACATTCTTCAATACATTAAACAAATAGTTTACTGTGTTGGTAACTGTGCTTGGTACATTAATGATAACATTCTTAAATATATTAAACAAATAGTTTACTGTGTTGTTAACTGTGCTTGGTACATTAATGGTAACATTCTTAAATACATTAAACAAATAGTTTACTGTGTTGTTAACTGTGCTTGGTACATTAATGATAACATTCTTAAATATATTAAACAAATAGTTTACTGTGTTGTTAACTGTGCTTGGTACATTAATGATAACATTCTTAAATATATTAAACAAATAGTTTACTGTGTTGTTAACTGTGCTTGGTACATTAATGGTAACATTCTTAAATACATTAAACAAATAGTTTACTGTGTTGGTAACTGTGCTTTACTGAAAAAAAAACCCTTTGAAATGTTGTGTAGACTTTGACAAGTCCATTGACTTTGAAGCTGAATTTCTATGTTCAAGTTCATAATTAAGAACAAAAGCAAATTTCTTTAAGAAGAAGAGAAACAAGAATATGTAGATCAATTATTTGAAACATATTCCTTTGCTATTTTCATACATGTTGTTTTGTATTGTATGAAATTGCTCATTGTTTGCTCAAAAGTTGTATTTTATTGTCACAAGGCTGCTAGATTTAAATTTATATATCAATAAAATTGATATATAGACTTCTTCATGTTTTGCTTCAAGTCATAAGATAGTGACATCTCTTTCAATTGTAATTTTAACTTAGCCTTTACACCAGTACCTGTCCATCTCTCAAATTGTCTTGTTTCATTTTTGCCAATCCACAGGTGATCTATGAAGATATTCTAGGACACCAGCAACCGATCCTGCTGGCCCTACACAACACCCAACAATTCCTGACAGACAGCAGTTCCGAGCTGACCACCGATGTACGCAAGAAGCTACAGGACGGAAGCGCATCTCTGCAAAAGCGTTACGAAACTGTCGTACGTGATTCAGAGACCCGCACTCGGCAATTGAGCACAGGTGATGAAGACTTGGAGCAAGTCGAACCGGACATGGCTAAATTTGAGGATTGGTTACAGTCTGCTGAACGAAACTTGGATAAACTCACCCAGAATGTGGGAACGGATCTGGACACCCTCAAGAAACAGGTTGGTACTATCAATTTATTTTCAACCTCAGTTTGAAAATGCAAGTATTTTTCTTAAACCCTCACAATTGCTCTGAAATGATAAGAGAGGGGGTATTCCATGGGGAAGGGGGGGGGGGGAGAACAGGGCAGCTGAGAGTATCTTTATTTTAGGCTTTATTGATTTATTGCAGGCAGAATATATGTTGAATAATTGCTCTCATGTGGATTCTTTGCTGATTTTGTTTTATCGTGACCAATTTTTTTTATCAATAGGTGCGAAATCTCAGAGATTTCAATCAAGAGGTTTTCACCCACAAAAGTGACCTTGGCATGATCAGCATAACTGGTCAGAAGTTCGTGAAGGATTCTGCTAGTCACCGCAACACCCTGGCTGGTTTCCGTGCCAGCACCCTCTCAGCGCAGTTCAACCGGTCATTCCGCGAGAATCCAGACCAACGCATTGTGTTGAACAAAGTCAACGAACTCAACACTCGTTATGAGCGCTTGCAGACGACTGGGTCCGTTCACCAAACGACTCTGAACACACTCTGTGAGAAACTCTCTGCCTATCGAGATGCTGTGGAAAGTACGTTGAACTGGTTGCAGGGGATGTACGAAACCCAGAAACGGTTGATGAATGAGGCCATGGGAGTGGAACCGGAGTTCCTTGAGAGGCAGATTGAGAGAATCAAGGTCAGTGTTTTCTGAAAATAGTATAGTAATGGTGCGTAGATCAATAGATCCTTGAAAAAGATGAAAAATGGTATATATATTATGTTTACTGTTGGTATTAGTTTGTATTGACTGTAGTAAGTAATTTTAATAATAACTTGATGCAAACAGAATATTTCTTTCTTTTGGGGAGCAGAAGCTCATCAGTTACAAAAAGTTGATAAACAATTTGTAAATGTAGAAAAAAAATCTCAAGTGAAAAATAAAGAAGATATATGGAGGCAATACTAAAAGACCATTGAGGCATATAAATATTGTAATGAATAAACAAACCTTAAAACAAACAATGGAATATGATAGAAATATTAGAGACAAATTTGAGTGAAATTAGGTAAACATTCCTTAGAAGATTTAACTGAGTAATTCATAGAGGGCAATTTTCAATTTTGTACAAAACCGTTTTTTTCCCCCGTATATATAGACATTACAAGATTCTAACTCTAAGTAATATTTAAGTACCAAGTTTTATGCTAGATAATTTGTGACATTTTCTTGACCTGTGTTTACTTTTGCAGTCGTTCCAGACTGAGGTAGCTGACCACGCTGTGGACATCGAACGAGTGCAGACTGTTGGTCAAGACTTAGTCAGCACGCACCAGGAACTCAGAAGAGACGTTGAAAAGACTTTGAGTAAGTCCGATGTTCTAACATTGGTTTCTGTATATCATGATAACAAACAGGAAGATGTAAGTAATGTTATTTATGAAATTATAATTTTTTTTTTAATAAGTCGTAAGTTTAATCACGCTGTTATTCCTCAGACACCATCACAGAGAAGTACAACAATCTCAATATGTCTTACGATGTTCGAATCACGACTCTGAGAACTCGCATGACCCAGTCACATGACGTCATGCAGAACTTGGACAATCTCTCCCAGTGGTTACAGAATATGGAGCAGAAGAGTGATGCAATCTCCAGCGTATCACTACCAGCAAAGAAAGAACCATTGGTGGAGCATTGTACCCAACAGAAGGTAAAGTCAAAAGAGAACTGTGTCAAAGGTCACAAACGTGGCCAGGCTTACCCTGCTTTATGTTCTTTTTATGATTTACTCGCACTTTTGTTTTATTAAAAAATTAATTGTTGAATAACATCTGAATTAACACCAAAAAAGGACAAGTAAAAATGTCACACTTGAAGAGCTTGTTTACAGCAATAAGAAAATGTAAGAAATGTAACTAGAAACCATTTACACCCAATCATTTTTTGGTTCTGGTGGGTAAATATATAGGATATTAGCATTATTAGCACGACATGAGACTGATGAATAGTGTCAATAGATGCCCTGTTTATTGCATTCCTCTTGTTCCTGATTCAAGTGAAATAACAAGCTAGGTTTTACAGGAAAATTTTACTTTGAACCATTTTTCAAGTGAATGCCCTGTTATGTTGTATTTGTTTTGACTGAACCATTATCTGACTGGACCATTCAGGAGGAGGGTAAATTAAGTCACTCATACTTTAAATATGTTCCTTTCCTTTATTGATTAATTACATTTGTATATTTGTACATTTGTATATTTGTAGTTTTACTGAATGTTTAAAATTGAACTATTTTCAAACCATCACAGAAATTTCACACAGAGTTGCAGTCACTGCAACCGATGATTGAAAGTGCGCACACCAAGGTGGCACCGTTACTGAAGGAAGCAGAACCAGAGACCAAACGAACCATCGAAACCAAACTCGAGTCCATCAGCCAAATGTAAGAGAATATACAACTTTCTTTTCTCCTTTTTGAAATAAAATTCCTTTGTCTTTGTTTGTGCTTGTCTATACTGTTAGATTGTACAAATACATAGAAATAGGATGTGAGGCAGAAATTATTGATACTGGAAGTGTGAAGTCAAGCAATTTCCATTTGTGATATTCCAGCACGGAAGATAAATGCATAGCTTTATTTACCATTTTGTTAGATTCTAAGTCATTTGCTTTAAATACATGTATACTGTATTATGAAGATATTTAAATATTTGAAAAAGCAAATGGCAAAATAGCAAATGCCTAAATTGCCTCACAAAGTTGATGGAAGGAGCACAGACAGTAAAGAGTTTGGGTGGTTTGTTTTAAAGGTACAACAAACTGCACAAGAGCAACGAAGACAAGATCAAGAAACTGGATGACACCGTTAACCAGCTGGATGTCCTGGAGACAACTATCATAGAAGCTGATGAGTTCATCATTCCACTCATGTTAGAGTTGCACTCACCAGACCTGGTCCATCTAGACCCTCAGCAGGCACAGAAGAAAATACAGGTAAGTACAAGATGAAGGAGATAATAACTGACTGAAAGAGAGGTTGTTGGAGGGGGGGGGGGGTTGCTGGGGGTGGTGGCTGGGGTGTACATCATTCCACTCATGTTAGAGTTACACTCACCAGACCTGGTCCATCTAGACCCCCAGCAGGCACAGAAGAAAATACAGGTAAGGATTGAGTTGAGTACAAGATGAAGGAGATGGTAACTGACTGAAAGAGAAGTGGTTGGAGGGGGGGGGGCGGGTTGCTGGGGGTGGTTAACAGGCTGGGGTGTTCATCATTTGTCTTATGTTAGAGCTACAATCCGTCAATTCTCGGAGACATAAAGTATCCATGAAATAAGAAATATGTAACAATTGAAGGTACTAACTGGCAGAAGGAAAGGGGGGGGGGAGAGGGAGGGGGGAGGGGGAATATCAAATACCTGTGACAGTCTCAATTGTTGAAAATGAAATAGTCTGACCTTATAGATATACCAAAGAAAGTAACAGATTTGTCTCTCTGTACTTCTTGGACATAATCTTAATTGATATTGTTAATTCTTGGACTTAATACTAATTGATATTGTATATTCTTGGACTTAATATTAATTGATATTGTTTATTCTTGGACTTAATATTAATTGATATTGTTTATTCTTGGGTTTTGTTTTTTCTGCAGGAGACTAAGAGGAAGCTGGAGCTGTATGGACCAAAGATGGAGCGATTGAACCAGATGTTATTTCAAGTCAAAGCCAACCCTGCCATCAGGGACACCTCCAATGTCCAAATCATGTTTGATAATGTCACCTTCAACTTAAGGAACCTTGATGATCTGGTGGATCAGAGGTATGAAGTTAACTTGGTTCATTCATATCTTGAAATAAACTTATATAATCTTCTTTTAAAATCAAATGGAATGTTTACAGAATTACTAGGCATGTTTCTTACACTTTCAATGCTCATGGTACCAGCTGGATGGGAGGGTATTCCAGGATGTGACCAAATACATTGGGAGGTGGAGGAAATCTGTCCAACGTAACTGCAGGGCCATCGTAAGGAACCAACTTGTTTGAAAGCAAGAAAAGAGAAAAGACCCAGCAGAATTAAATTCCATTTCTGACTTTGCAAACCAGAAATATACAAATATACGGGTGTCTTTCCTGGTCACTGCTGCACAAGAATAATCTTCAATAGCTCAAGGATATGTGTCCCCTGGTGGGTGTCCACATAGGAACATAATGATTGTTGAGTGTTACTTGATAACTGCACCACCAAGTTACATTCCATTTCAGCATCCTTACATTACATAACCTCAGAATGGTAGAGGGGGTTTGAGCTTATTTTGATCCTTCTCTTTGTGTAACAGGCATCAGCAGTTTGACGAGCTTCTAGAGGTCCAGGAACGTTTTGATAAGGTTAACAAAGAAGCATCAGACACAATGGCAGATATGGAGAGGGGCTTCCAGCGCCTGCCGACCACCCAGAGGGACCAGAGAGAGGTCAGAGAACAGATGAATGTGGTAGAGGTGAGTGTCTCATAAGGGTAATAGCAGGACAGTCCAGAATGATGATAATCCAAACCATATAAAATATAGATAATTGTATGATGGTGTCACTGTTTTGTTGATACAGTATCTAGATGTTGATGAGAGAGTGTTCTGGGTTTTCATAATGCATATAGAGTTTTTATATAGTTTGTCCACAAAGATTCTTGGTGTAAATAGCATTTCACATCCAAGTGAACATTGTTAAAAAAGAGCATTATTTTGACCGCCCGATGAAAACAACTTTCTCAATTCACACTACAGCCGATGAAAGTTGATGCCCAGAACTTTGAGCAAAAGGTGGATGAAGTGAGCAGAGTTGGACAGGCCCTGGAGAAGGTGAAACAGGAGATGTTGGAACCGTTGAACACTGCCCCAATCAAACGATCAGTGACGTTTGGTGCAAACCAGGTCATCGAGATCCCATCTGTGAGAAAGCCTCGCAGAACCTATGAACAGATGGAACAGAGCATGTACATCCCTGATGGTAAGTCTGAGTGACTGATTGTTTAAGTTAAACTGAATGGATAGGAAGTAATGTGTGAGCCCATTGGCATCATGTCATTATGTAGTAGTAATTATGGATACTTTTTTGAATGCTTAGCAGAAGAAAGAGAAACAATGGTATGTTGAATTTGATAAACTTATTTGACCTGTTCACAATTTTCTCTCATTCTTTATCCTAGAATCACCGATTGGCGAGGAGATATCCTTGACAACCAACCGTTACCACGACTTTTCCAAGAACCTCAACAACCGGATCGATAATCTGAAACTGGCCGACGATTACATGCAGCTGTTGAACGACGGTCGTAACTTTGTGGACTGGGAGGACCAAGCAGATGTCAGGCTTGACCAGACTCGCCCAACAAGTTCAGAACCAGATACACTGGCCCAGGAGATATCTGTCTTTAGGGTTTGTCTTTATCTAACTCTTTGTTATTTGTGGCCTTAGTTTCTTTTTGTCCTCTAAAGCGGGAGTGACGTAATCAGGCTCGTCGATGGTTACAGGAATCAGAGAAATAAGAGGTAGACCATTATAAATGCAACTGTTTATGAGGAAGGTATTCAACAGTTTGCTAGGATTGAGGGCTAAAGCACTTTAGGATACTCGTAACAACTTAAGTAAACAGAATTTAGCGCAGATTGGAATTTCCTGAAACCAATTATGGAAGAGGAACACAAAAGACCAGGGAATGGTGATAAGAACGTTTTAATTTCTCTATTAGCAACATGTGCCATTGTGACAAATTACCACCACAACAAAAAGTATCGTAAATTTAACAATTTCTTGATTTGAATAAATTATGTAATGAATATTCATAACTGAACTGTACAATAAATAGAGCTGTTAAAGAAAATTCCCAGGTACCTATTAATTGAGCTGATGATAAACTAGTGAAATACTAAAGAAGTAATATTACTTTTTTTTTTACTGTTTTTTAAAAAAATGCTTCTACGTCTCTTAAACATGATAGGATGTGGTGGATGACATCGACGCTCACCGCAATCCCATCTCGGATCGCGTTCTCAGACTGGAACAATTCCTGAACGAGAACCGTCCCAACCTGAGCAGCGAACAGATCCGCAACATTCAAGACTTGATTAGTCAGTTACGAGACAAGTATGCTGACCTTCAGAAGAAGTCTGGTTTGGAGCTTCAAAATGCAGAGACCAATTTAACCCAACTAATCGCTGATCGGAAAGAGATGGTAAGGATTCTTGTGTTTATCAAACCATTTTCTGAATATTTGTTGCTTAATTTTGGCAGAAATTGGAAATGTATGGTTTTTATTTACTGTTCATTTTATCTTTGTTTAGTTAGAAAATCAACTTAACTATGTTTCCTTTAATGTAATATTGATGTTGCTTATAGAAATTGTCATTGGATACTTTAAATTGTGGATTTCTGTTGCAAAAATGTGAAGATTTGCATTTTCCTTTTGCCCATTTATCTGTTTGCAATATACTAAAAAAATCAATTTCAACGTTTATCTATCAAATTAATGTTGATTTGTTTTGTTTGTTATAGGAAATGGCAAAGGAGCGTAGCCAAGCTCTTCAACAATCTATGCTGGCTCTTGATAACTGGATATCTCAGGTGGAGAACACTCTGGGGTCAGAACAACCACAGAGGGAAGAGTCAAGCCCTCTGAACCAGAAACTAGACAGCCTCAAGGTAAGCATCAAAGGATATATGGAAGATTGGCAAAATAATGCTGAGATCTTATCAAAGTAATGAATAAAAAAGGGAATCATTTATTGTGTAGAAAATAGAAAATATGAGAATATGTGAGACAAGAAACAAACGAATTGTGAATTGTGAACCTGTTAAATTTATTTTAACATATTTTGTTATGGATAACAGGTTAGGGAACAGATGTGATTAAAACTTGTAGATATCACTATAAGAATTATTAGAGCACGAAAAGAAAGAATAATTACGGCTGTCTCGAATATTAAGTAAATCAGAATTCATGAGAACAGAAACCTGATTGTGAAATAACAATTGAAAGTTTGATAGATCCAAGCAATTGATGCTATTTAACAGGATTGAAGCCATTTGCATCGGGAATACTAAGCCTTTACTCTACCTACTTAACTAGTCATTCCTAGGTTGATGGCAAATTTTATAGGCAATATCTTAAAAATTTGTTAACTATATCAGAATAATTTTACTTTTAGTACTAGGCTGCTTCTGTTATCTCTTTTCAGAGGCGTCTTAATTGGTCTTTGATTTGTTCTCCCTTTCAGAATCTTCAGGGGGACATTGTATCCCACAAAGAACCGGTTGCAAGAACAGTCCAAGACGTGAGTCATTTCCTGGAACAGCTCGGCCACAGGCTAGCTCCGAACGACCGCTCAAACTTACAGGACACCGCAGACAGACTTCAATCTCGCTACGATGTCGTAGACAGGGAGACCAACCAGCGTTTGAGTAAAGTGTCATACGCTGCCGATGATCTGGGTAAATTTGACCGAGAAGGAAATACCTTTGATGATTGGCTGGGAGATGCAGAGCGCCAGCTGGTACAGAGTCAGCGGAGCGTCCCGACAGATTTGCAACAACTGGACGGTGAGCTGAAGAAGCAACAGGAGTTTGCAGAAAATATCAGCGACCACAAAGGAGATCTGAAGTTCATTAATATGACTGGAACAAAGTTTGAAGAGAATGCAAAGGTAAGAAGCAGCTTTCTGATTGGTCTAGCATGTTGCTATGACAACTGTCTGATGCTGTCTAGCAAGCATCAGCCTGCTTTGCAGAAGTTGCAGAGATATGTAAATTGTAATAATTGAACAGACTAAAGTATCTGATGATATTTCTAGAATTTGAACAACTCTGTTCATTTGAAGTTTGTTGAGTAGCCTACACCTTTACTAACAGTGCATTTAGAGTAGCCTACCAAACTCCTGGGGTTAATGCATTTATTGTATGCTTGTTTTTCTCAAGGACTACAAGACAGACCTGGAAAACTTCCGTAGCAACGTCATGCCGCGTGACTTCAATCGATCATTCCGAGAAAATCCCGACCAGAACATGATCCGGGAACGATGCGTTAATCTGAACGATCGTTACGGTCAGCTGAAGACCTCCAACTCTCAATATGTCATCAGACTCACAGAAATACTCAACAGACAGACCAAGCATGAACACTGTGCTAAAACCACAGACGGCTGGTTGACTGATGCCCGCAGTCAGCTGGACACCTTACTGATTGAGCCCGTCTCAGCAGAACCAGCCATACTGCAACAGCAGATTGATCGACTTAAGGTATTACAAAATTAATTCATTTGACAGTGTATATAGTATAAATTTGTATAGAGATACAAAATAAAGCTCAAAAATAAAATGAGTTCTGTAGTCTCTGTGATAAATTGGGCCCTCTAGTAGCTTGATGACACCTCAGCTCACAAATAGTTGGCATAATAAACTAAACGGTTGCACATTAGTTTTTTTTTAAATTATTCCAGTTCTTTCGAAGACTATCAAATAGTGAACATAAGCAGATTGGTGGTTGATAGAATGCTATGACCATAATTAAAATTTTTACTGAGATGGTGTTGAATGCTAAAGTGTATAAATTGTAATATTAATCGTCAGACTAAGATTCAATGTAAAGTTTACCCCATTGGTGTTGTATGTTATTGTTCCTATTAAAGTTGTACTTCTGATGCTGAGCGGCTGATCTTACTGTCAGACACAACAAGTTATGAATTGTTCCAAGTTGGTGTCATATCTGCAGACCATGATAAATTTCCATCTGTTTTATCCTTCATATTTCCATCTGTTTTATCCTTCATATTTCCATCTATTTTATCCCGCAGTCCTTCCATGATGATGTCGTCGTCCATTCAGATGAAGTAGAAGAAGTCAAAGAAACCGGTGAGAGCCTCCTGCAAGTCCAACCTGACCTCCGGTCAAGTGTCTCAAGGACTGTGGGTGAGTGACCTTTGACCTCTACATCCCTTATCAATCCCTTATCATTCTTTTGAAATACCAGGCAATCTTTGAAAGTGTTCTTGAGAGGCTCTCTAGAATATTATTTGTTTGAAAGTGCAACTTTTTTTGAAGTTTATAACAGGATTCAGACCTCAAGAAGCCAATTTCCAATAACTTCTTGTGGTCTTTGAGAGTTTGTTCTGTGCTTGTGGCTGCCACATATTAAGTACTCTCATTTTTTATTTGGTCTATTGATATTTTGAACTTAATGTTGTAGCATAATGCCTCATCTGTGGTTAATCTTTTTCCTACATCACATATCCCTGCCATCTGATTATTAAATAAACTCTGTTATTATCACAGAGGACACTGTCCAACGATACCAGAGTCTGAGTGGAGACATTGATCGCCGACTGTCTGCACTGCAAGATGCCCTGACTAGATCTCAGAGTGTCCAAGACCTGCTGAGTAACCTCTTGAAGTGGCTGGACCAGGCAGAGAGAGACCTACACATGCTGGACAAAGGGACTGCAATCAGAGTACAGAAGGAACCCCTGCTGGAGCACTACCAGCAGTTTAAGGTGAGTGAGAGGAGGGGAGAGGAGGGGAGAGGATGGGAGAGGATGGGAGAGGATGGGAGAAGAGGGGAGACGAAGGGAGACAAGGAAAGAGGAGAGGAGGGGGGAGGAGGGGAGAGGAGGGGAGAGGAGGGGAAGAGGATGGGAGAGGAGGGGAGAGGAGAGGAGGGGAGATGAGGGAAGAGAGGGAGCAAGGGGTGGGAATAGTTGCACCAGACATTGCCCTTGCAGCCTTGCTTACACTATTGGTCGAATGACAGATATAAATGGCATTATAACATTACACTGTAAAGATGACATTTTCTGGTGTAATATTTATAAATCCCATCTTTAAGTGTTTTATTGCCCTTGATTGCTTCAGCAGTAGTTTTTTTCATATTTGAAGCAATTTTCAAAATTCCCTTTTGTTTTTTGGCTGTAGATCGTCAAAAATGACATTGACAACCATCGGCCAGTTCTGGACAAGGTGAACCAATCCGCTGACCAGCTGATACAGACCAGTGAACCGAAAGTAGCCCAGCTGATCCAAAAACGTCTGGATGAGGTGAACAGGAGGTTCATGGACGTGGACAGCAGCACAAACAGCTGTGGTGAAGCCATCTCTGACATGACAGACAAACTGGGCGAGTTTGAGAAGGAAGTGAACAGTTTGGAGGACTGGGAGCTGCCGGTCCTACAGTCACTGGAGAGTGCAACCTTCATGAGAGGCGAGCTGACTGAAACTGCTGGCAAGCTCAAGGTAGGAGGGAGTAAATCATAAATAGACTGGGAAGATATAAATGAAATATGAATGAGCAATGAAATTATATGCACGACCTAGATTAGGCTCAAGGTAGGAGGGAGTAAAGAATATCATAAATAGACTGGGAAGTTATAAATGAAAGAGCAAGGAAATTATATGCACGACCTAAATACAGCAGCAGAACCCAACGATCATGTTGTACTAAGTTACTGTTTGTTAATTCTTACCAATCCTCCTTAATGGTAACTTTAGGTTGCTGGTTTTTTTTCTTTAACTGTACTTGGAAAATGGATCCTCATCCATGTTTGTAAAATAAATAAATAATTAGTTTCATAAATACAAGTCATGAGATTTCGGAATATCTATAGATACTCATTGGTCATTACACATTGTTGTTACTAACAAGTAATAAACTTACGTAGTTGTAATGTTTCAGGCAGCTAGTTGACAGTGAGATACCCTTTAACTTGATGGTAGTGGATTTCACCAGTACAGAGGATTTTGGTTACTCTATTTATATGTTTACTCCTTGAATTGTGTTATATAAATCTCCGCATTTAGAAATTAGGATTCTGATAATTTTGGCCTAACTTTCTCTTAGGATCATCAGAGGCAGGTTGAGAGCCATGTTCCCCAGTTGAAGAGGATACGTGTTCTTGGGGAAGAGCTTCTCTCTAACCCCAGAGCCAGCGATACTTCTTACGTTGTTTCTGTACTCCAGAATGTAGAAGCAAACTGGGAGTCCTTGGAGGATGACATTGTGAGGAGGTAAGAACCGCAAAATGAGAAAGGGTAAAATTACTTTATTCTTTGCAAGTATAAAGAACAACAAAATGTCATACAAAGTAGTATGCAACTTGTACAGCATTGTAAAGCACTTTAAAGCATTGTAAAGCACTGTAATGCATTGTAAAGCACTGTGAGGCATTGTCAGTCATTCTGTGCATTTGTTTTTCTTGTTTTTATATTACATGAAAATAAAGTATTTTACAGTTAGTCTTGTCCTTTGCCTGAGTCAAAACAGAACAGTGAAATCTATAAAATACTATAAAGGGTGCTTGGTAGTCCCTTCTCCTTCTGTAATACTCTTATTTTGATAATTGTTTGTTGTTGAACTTATTTAATATATTGTCCATACCTCTTAGCATGTTATCCGGATCCCCGCTTGCCCCTGTAAATAACTTTCAATTCCTTTTTTGTTTGCAGGAACAAACAACTTGAGGAGAGAGAAATGGCCACCAAGCATTACTTAGCCTCTAGCAAGCAAACCAACCAGTGGATTGATAGCAATGAACGTAAAGTTCGTCAACTCCAGCCTGTATCCAAGGACCTCAACACTGTACAGATTCAGCTTCAAGAAGTCATAGTAAGCATTATTGTCACCATTTGCCAAATTCAAAATAGTTTTAATTAAATAACATATTTGTTTATCACAAAATATCTCAGGAGGAGCCTTTGCTTCAGCATGTTATGGTTGGATGCATTGTTTTTTCTTTGGTTTCTGTTGTGGGGTTAAAGGTCAGTGAAGGTCAACAAAGGTTACATGATGATGAATTTGTACAATAGGATTTGTCACAAAGCAAAACTTTATGAATGTAACTATTTAGGCAGAATTCACCTTTGATAGTTAATAGAGGGTATTTTGTGTTTAACAAAAGCTGACATCTGTATAAGATTTGAATGTATATTTTGTATTTTCTTAGTAACTAGTATATAAAGTATTGATTTTAGTTTGACTGCTTAGCAATGATTTTGGATGCATGACCATGGTTTACAGGCAAAGAAATGAGAAAACATCTAACCTACCTATTTGTAAGATGTTGAGGGTGTTTTAAGGCTTAAAGTTGTTAGCTCCAAGTACCCTTATGTCGAGTAAGAAAACTATATATTGATGAGGATAGCACATTATTAAAGGCATTATGTATGTATATTATACTTCCATATGAGTATCACAGTGTCTGTTACAAGTTTCTTCCAAAGCCATGATTTTTGAAAGAATCCAGTAAAGTTATTTGAATATTTCATCCTGTTTTTATCATCAGCCAATCTGTGACGATGTGGAAGCCTATGAACCAAACATCAAGGAGCATATGGAAACAGGGAATGCCTTGGATGTGATCCTGAGGTCAACACAGACTCCCATATCTACCATCCCTCACAGGAGCTCCACATCTGTTGGGGTGGGAAAACGATCCGGAGATCGTACCCGACAACGATCAACCTACGACCAAATGGAACAGTCCTTCATCAGTGATGGTAAAATTCTGTCTCATTTTATCTGTTGTTCCTTCTCTCACTTAAACCTTTAAAAGTATTCAAATTATATTGATATCATTTTCCAAATCATTTTGGTAAGTAATTTAGTGGAGTAACCTAGTTTTGTTATAAATAAAGTTAGAATATTACCTCTTGGCCATGCAAATAAACTAAATAGTCCAGTTATATGAACATAGAGCTAGCAGCAAAAGATATTGCCAGAATTGGCTGTTACTTCTAAAGCATGGCTTCTGCACTAAAACCATTGACTAATAAAATATTGAATTCCAAAATACTTCATTCTGCATTTCATGATCAGATCTTACAACAAGTTATGATAGTTAGTCAGTTCTGTAATAACTCTGGTTTCATATTTCTGTTGTCTTTTTATCTTTGATAGAAGTTTTTCAAATGGTTATACTTGTTAGCGTGGAATTGCTTCTTTACCTCAGTACCTTCAATAAAAAGTACATGAGTTTTGTCCAGTTTAACACTAGCTCGCTGTGTGCAGACATATATATTTACAAACATATGTAGAAGAGACAATTCCTTTCTTCTTCGTTGTCTCATACTTCTGTGGTATCAGAACTTTGACAAAGGTTTTCCTTTGTAATCAAAATAAAGAAAGAACATATTTATTTATTTCTTATATTATTCCTTAGACTATTCTTCTACCAAGCAAGAGGTCAACACGTTGGTTGACCAGTACGATGAGATCCGTAGCAAGGTACTGACCCGTCAAGAGCTCCTGGCTCTGCTGGTACAGTATCTTGATCTGGATACACAGATGGACAACAGGAAGGACTGGCTGACCACTCTGGACAAACAACTGAGTGGACGTCCCATGGTACGAGATGACATGCCGTCCCTGCAGAGAGAGCTTGAAGAGATTCAGGTACAAAAAACAGGAAGATTTAAAGTTGACTTTTTTGAAAACCACATTTCACTTTTCACCAGAGACAACCTAGTCATCTGAGCAATGTCTTTTCTTGTGTCTTTGAAGTATATTGCCTTTTTGTCCAGAACAGTTGCAATTAGTCAATAATTAACTTCAACCCTGATTTAGATATTCAAAGAAGGCTAGGCTAGATGTCTCTGCTTTGTATTGTTGGAGGTCTAGGCTTAGTTGTGATATCTGTTGGTATTGACATGTTATATATTTTATGCTACTGTATGTGTGTAATATATGTTTTTATATATGTATATATAGTTGTGTGACATCTACGTGTTACTAATATTATAGATTTATATATGTACATATAGTTGTGTGACATCTGTGTTACATATATTATATATTTATATATGTACATATAGTTATGTGACATCTATGTGTTACATATATTACATATATTTAAACATATGTATCTATAGTTGTGTGACATATGTGTGTTATATATATATTTATACATATGTATATATAGTTGTGTGACATCTGTGTGACATATATATTATTTGTATTTATACATATGCATATATCTTATTATCCAAAATTAGTTCATTTATGATAATTTGATTATCAAAACTTTTCTGTTATCCGAATTACCTTTGGTCCCGACCAGTTCTTCTAATCAGGGTTTTAATGTATTCTTAAGCAGTGCTTTAATAACATGTATCTACTCCTTATACCACAGACCATCTTGAGAGAATTGAACAACCACAGAGGGCCAATCTTAGAGCTCCTCAACAGCGGAGATGTGTTCTTGAAAGTGAACCGTGACAAACTAGCCTCAGATCAGAGACAGGAGATGGAGAGGAAGATAGAAGAGATCAGACGTCTGCTGGAGCAAGAATACGACACGGCAGATGAGATGAGGAGAGACCTGGAGGAGCGAATCAGAAGACTGAAGGAAGAAATGGATGAAATGGTGAATATAGCCTTTAAAATGGGGGAAGGAGGGGAGGTGGGGGTGGGGAAGAGATTGGTTAAGGAAAATGGACAAAGAAATATACATTGTCACTAAATTAGGAAGGATGTGAGATTGAGTGAGGAAAGAGGATTGATTTGTGGAGTAAATAGCTGAAAGAGATGGACACAGTCATGAATGTGGCCAAAAAATTCAAGGTTGAAAACAAGTAACTATAGGTGTTCAAATATGCACAGAGTAGAACAGGGGTAAGGTAGGTCTGGGGTATGGGTGTGAGCAGCAAAATAGGAGGGGTGTCAGGGATTGTTACCAGGAGTATTGTCATTTAAAGTTTCAAATGAATAGGACAGAAGATGAAAACAAGAAGGTAAATATGATTTTTTTTTATTTTTTTGAAGTTCATACTTCTAATATCTTAATGTCATGTGGTTTTATAATTTACTCATTTTGATACTGATATTTTTTCTTACAATTTTGAAATTCATATGATCAATTGTTAATGATATCCCCCCATTCCTACTCACATGACGATAACAATTTGCCATTGTAGAATTAGAGATCTCTTTTACTTTTACTTTTACTGGATTTTCTCTCTTGCTGCAATAAATTAGCACCTTCGGTGACTAACTTTAGATAGCCTTAGATTTTAGCCTTCTGGTGTTGCTAAATGATTATCACATTGGTCAAAATTTAACTCTTTTCAAGAAAAAAGGTTCATATTTCTTTATTATCACTTCTTCTATGTTTTATTTATTTTATGTGTAGATTTATTTCTGTATTGACCTTGTTTTAAAAAATTGTGGCGGTTAACTTCATATTTTTGAAAAATCTGTTGTTTGGGGTATTTTGTTGTTCTTTCTAGGATGTTATGGTTTTCAAAATAAAGCTACCAAAAATGTTTATCTCTTTTTTCTTTTTTTTCCCCCTTTTAATAGATATTGCAATTTATTATCTCTCAGGTTTATCATATTTTCACTTAGAATTATGGTTTGCATTACTTGTATTGTGTATAAATTGATTTTGTTTATTGAAACAAACATTCATGCTTTTGTTTTTCTTGATGTAGCAATATTTACTCATAATTACCATTCATCATTCATGAACACAATTAACATTAGTAGTGATGTTGTTGATTTTGTGAACCTGATTTTCTTTTCCTTAGTCTAAGTTGGAATTGCAGTTTTTGGAGACCTCCACTGCTCTGACCGATCTCTTAGAGTGGTTAAGGGTTACAGAGGAACAAGTTTGCAGTCAACAGCCCCTGATGGACAGCTCATCAGATGTAGAGAGACAGACAGGGAAACACAAGGTGACCTCTTAAATCATTATGATATACTCTAGTACTATTAAAACTCACCAATTGTGTCCCATGAGCATGAAAGTATTCTTGAAAGCTGAACAAAATTTTCTTCTTTCTTTAAAGATACTCTCTCTTCGGGATGATATTTTTCAAGGAAATGACCTTTGATTGACCTATGACCTATTGACCTATAATTGAGAGGGAAAATATTATGGAATGTGTTCTTCTGTTTTTGTTTCATAAATGCCGTTTTGTTGGTCAGAAAAGAAGTTTTTTTTAGTCTGATAGACAACTTGATTTACTTAAATTCAGCATGTTTGTCTGCTTCTCAGAAAGTTAATGTTATTTATTTTCTCTTTTATGGACAATTTATTCCTGTTTAGATGATCAATTCTGACATCCAAGCTCACTCAGAACCTGTACAACAGGTAATCCAGGATGCTCAGCAGCTCATCAAGGCCAAAGGTCATCGTCTTAGCGATGAGGATAACAACCAGCTGAAGGATAACATCCAGCACCTGCGATCCCGTTACGATGTCCTGAACCGACACTCAACGGATCGTTTGAGTCGTCTCGAGTTCTGTCAACAAGATCTGACAAAAGATGAAGATGACTTGAAGGAGTTTGAGGATTGGCTAAGACCTGCCGAGGAGGAGATGGATCGAATCCTAAGAAACATCGGCACAGACGTCAAGACGCTCTCGGCTCAAGCCAAGGACCATCAAAACTTCAAGAACGACGTCGTTACCCACTCTGCCGACCTCAAGTATCTGAACAAGTCAGTGACACAGTATCTGGAAACTTCACAGGTAGGCATCAATGGATACGTATAAATATAAATATGTAAATATGCATGTATACCTATATACATATTCATATAGTTACATATTCATAAACTTACATATTCATAACTTACATATTTATATGCTTACATATTCATATACTTACATATTCATATACTTATAGACATACATGTACTTATACATATGCATATACATATTCATATGCATATGCATATACTTATTGATATACATGTATACATACACATACATACATAAACACATGCATAAACCTTACATGTGTATCTTGAGATAGATTTAAATATGCATATATTAGTGTGGAAAACACAAAACCTAACTTAAACGGAGCTGACAGATGGATAAACTTTAGTTGCATTAAAGCTTAGTTCCTTTAATTAAATGATAATATTCTAATGTTATGTCTCAATCTACCACAGACCTACAGAATGTTCATCACAGACTTTAGACAGCTGACTATGCCCAAACAGTTCTTGCGATCCTTCAATGAAAACACAGACTCTGGCGCCCTCAAGAACAGACTCTCTGATGACAACGCACGTTATGAGAGGTTGAAGGTATCCTGCATTGACCACGCTCACCTACTGGATGATCTGGTCGACAAGCACAGGTCCTATTCCACATCGGTATCCACTGCTGAAAAGTGGCTGCAGGTTGCCCACAACACATTGCCCTCTATCCTCAGGGAGCCAGTTGGCGCCGAAACTGCCACCATCAAGAAACAGATAGAGAAGCTGAACAATTTCCGCACAGAAGTGGCAGATCACCATGGAGACATTGATACAGTACAGCAAACTGCACATGATCTTTCAGAGACTCAACCAACAGTGAGACCAGAAGTTCAGAATGAATCTGGTAAGACCATCTCCAACACGGCAGGGTGTTACATTACTGATCTCACACAAGCAAGCCCTGTGCATGCCCCACCAGGTCCCATTTGTATATCACACATGTAAAGTATTGTACAGGTTTATATGAATACTTTGAAATATTTCTGTCAGCAAATAGCCTTATCAATTTATGACACAACCATTTTAGGCCAGAGATTTGATGTAAATTGTTTCATTTTGCTTTTCTCGTTTCAATGGCCCCTCCTCCCTCCTCCCTCCTCCCTCCTCTCTCTTCCAAGTTTCAGTGTCACCTACATTGTATATGCAAATTAATTAATTTATTCTTTCTCATTTCATAGGCCCTTTAGGCACTTCTCCCTCTTCCTCCCACACCCACAAATCACCCCCCTTCTCCATCCCCCTCCCCCAAAAGAAGACCTTTTCAGTGTCTGCTACATGTGAATTCTCCTTTACAGATGACATTGTGAGCAGATACCAGTCTCTAGATGCTCAACTAGCTGACAGAGACAGGGTGCTGCAGAAGGCCTTAGCGGACTCCCAGAACGTCCATGCTAACCTTGATGAGTTTATGAATTGGCTGGACACTACGGAGAGGGACGTCCATAAACTAGACAAAGGGACTGTTGTAGTGGCCAAGAAAGCACCCATTCAAGAGAACATGCAACAGGGAGCTGTAAGATATTTTAAATTTATTTCCTTTAAAGTCCCTGTTTATGCTTGACTGACTCATGAGCAAATGTGTTTGCCGCATTTTACGTTGAATTCTAAGACAAGTAAGAGAGGCTGACTGGTTGTAATATTGATGGGTTTGTGTAAAATACAGATTTCACAGATCAACTGAGTATACTAGTTTATTCTCAATAAGTGTTGTAAATATAACATTTCTCTCAGTGATATTAATGAGTGTAGCTTGCTATTGTATGAGTCATTTTCATGTTGGTCAATATCAAGTGATATAGAACAATCTCTCCCACTCATCTGACAGTTGTTTTATTCCTATCAATCACCTCTGATGTTCCTCATCTTCTCTAATGTTGTCCTTTTGGTATATATTGAATGTGTTTTTTATCTCCGTATCTTGAGATCTTTTACATTTCAGTTGTGAGATGGATGTTATAATTGCGATATCCTTTCTTACATTTTTCTTCTTTCAGAGAATCGATGGTGACATCAAGAGCAGGAAGGGTATGATGGAGGATGTCATACAAGCAGCCAATCAGCTGATGACAGAGTGTCAGCCAGGAGAGGCCAGCATCCTCAAATCAAAACTGGAAACTGTCCACTCAAGATACTCTCAGGTAATATCAAGAGATCTAAATTATCTGGCTGTTTTAGAGGAGTGGGTCAAAATTAAGATTGCCAGAGTTTATAATGAGATCGTACAAACACAGCCACAGTGTTACATTATAGCTAGTGTGGAGTACACCAGCAGTTGTGTTTGTGTATTCAACAGTCTCATTATTTTCCTAGTCCCTTGATTCTGCAGGATATGATTGATTTGTATTTCAAAATTTGACAACTGTTCATAATCAGTTTCATGATGTGTTTTAATACTCTCTCTTATTGACATGTCCAATTTAACATGTCTCATTTTATGAATATTTATCATGTAGGCATATTTATCTTAATTTATGTGTGAATATTCTTAGGTTTCTGACAACACTGAGGAACACACCAGACAGCTCTCATCACTCCAGGACAAGCTGAATGACTTTGAGAAAGCATTGGATGAACTGGAAGATTGGATGCTTCCATTACTGGAACGGGTGGAATCAAAGGAATTCATGCAACAGGAATTGCCTGTGATACAAGAACAACTCAGGGTGAGTTGTTACATGAAAAGAATGATGAAAGGGGGGCATAGAAGGCTGAGCGGGAGGAGAGGGGGGGGGTGGCTGGAAGGAGATACATATTTGATTATAGTTCTTGATAAACACCTTTTAGGAGAAGAGCATTTGGTTGATGTGGTGAATACTAAATTACAAAGTTACATTTAAATGTTTTGAAAGTACCAATGTTGGGATAGAACTTAATACTCAAAGATAGATGGTTCATATCATTCCTTGGAGGAGAAATTAGTTAATACCAGCATGTAGTGCTAATTTTCAGGAAAGTAAAGTGATTGAGAATATTTAGATGAACTCATGTTTTTGATGTTGTCATTGAAATGCGACATCTGTAATAGTTGAGTGATGCAAGGTTTTTCTCTGATTTTGAAAGATTAACTTGGAATATCTAAATCTTTTCAGGATAACTCCAAGCAGTTTGACAGTCATCGGTCTCTGTTCCAGAGGATCCACGAGATGGCCCGCGAACTGATGGACCACCCCAAGGCCATGGATGTGTCAGAGATTAAAACCATGCTGACAAACTGTACCATGAACTGGGAGTGTCTAGAGAATGCACTCACCAAGAGGTAACACCTTAGCTGCTAAAACCTGTTATTGTAACAAGATTAAAAGGATGTAATTTATGTGGTTGAAATTAAAACAAGAGTTTTGTATCCAATGTTGTAAAATCAAAAACCAGAAACATGATGATACAATTTTTTATCATTTTTTTTGTCTCATTAGGAATGAGCAATTTGAGAGGAAGAATGCTTCTGCCAAAAAGTTTAACACCTCTTACTCAGAAGTGGGTGGCTGGCTTGGCAGCTCAGAGAGAAAACTGGACCAGATGGGACCTGTTGGCAGGGACATCAAGATGCTTCAATCACAAATTAGTGACCTGAAGGTAAATAAATGTGGCCAATGTTCCTCTTCTTGATTTAAGTTTAACATGTTTCATAGATGACAAAAGCAATAGCTTGTAAGCAACATTGTTTAGTGTACAATTCTTTATGTTATTCTTTATTTTAATGCAAGTAGTTATCTTTCCTCATGATTCCCCAAAAGGGCAAATAATACTATGTAATGTAGCATAGTATAAAGTAGTGTTGTGTAGTGTTATTAATTAGTGTAGTGTAGTACAGTGTTATGTAATGTTATGATAGGTAAGGTTATGTAATGTAAAGTATTGGTAAGTTATTAGTGTTATGTAATGTAATGATAAGTAATGTAAGGTAAGACTATGTAATATAAAGTATTGGTAAGTTATTAGTGTAAGGTTATGTAGTGCTGTTGTGGTAATGTTATGTAACACAATTTAACACAGTGCTGCAACACATTTTCATGAAATGGAATGTGAGGTAACATAACAAAATGTAACATATTGTAACATAATACACTGAGAAAGTAATGTATTGTTCTGTAATGTTATGTAATAGCTAGTTTCAACAATTACTATCAACAAAGGGGATTACTTGTTGGTAATTGAAACTAAAATAATTGCATGTTGGGTTTCATCTCATTAGACAAATCTCGGTTATGAGGCATTCTCCTGCTAATATTTCACGACGACAAGGAATGTGTAACTTACTAGTTTAACCTTTGACCTCACTCTCTTACAGCCATTCCAAAAGGATGTGAAGGCATACAAACCACAGATCACTGAAAATGGTCGACTTGGTGCGATCTATGATCGCCTCATCAGTGAAACCGAGGAGAACATTAACAACCGCCCTCACTACCGCTCAACGGAACTTGACTTGTCCAAACCTCTGGATCGAAGACCAACGACTTACACCGAACCAGAATATGTTGAAGACAGTACGTCTTTGTATTTATCTTCTTGTGCAATATATTTATTCTTAAATTTGTGATAGAAAATCAAAATTCAAACTTGTTTTAACACAGTGATCACATTTAGTTTTAACCATGTCACTGAAATTTGGTTCGATTTGTTCAACAGAGGACACATTTGTGGACATCCAAGTAGCTGAGGTGAAACAGAGGCATGAGAACCTTCAGCTGTTGATCGTGGAACGTCTAGAGGATCTGGAGTTAATGCTGCAGTTCATGGAGAGGTGTGGCGGGGTGTTTGGTCTCTTAGAGTGGGCAAACACTACCGAGAGTAACATCAAGAGGATTAGACCAACCGGCCGAGAGGTGGAACCTCTAGAGAAGGAGATAGAGGAGTTTGAGGTAAGATATAGGCTGATGAGGGTTGGAAGGGGGGGGGGGTGTTTGGTCTCTTAGAGTGGGCAAACACTACTGAGAGTAACATCAAGGTGATTAAAACAACCAGCCGAGAGGTGGAACCTCTAGAGAAGGAGATTGAGGAATTTCAGGTAAGATATAGGCTGATGGGGGTCGGGGGAGGGGTGGCTCTTGGCAAAACAAGAGAGTGGGCAAAGTAAAAGAAGTGTTAGTAACTCAATCTCTTTTAAGATGGCAAGAAGTCATGATCAGGTTTTCAAGCTTATTTAGGTTTGAACAAAACACAAGAACACATCCTAATGATTTTATACGATTACATCTTTCTATCTGGTAGAAAATCGTCCAGGACATCAACTCCCGCAAAGTTCCTGTGTCTGATGTAACGGTCCATGCCGAGCAGTTCTTGAAGTCGACCAGAGACAAACTGACCCCTGAACTTCAGAACGAACTCCAAGGAAGTGTCGGCGACCTCAGGACGACCTACGAAAGGCTGTTGGGAACGTCAATGGACTGGCTGAAGGATGCGAAGGATTTGTTGGACAGGCTGAAGAGAGAGAAAGATGAAACAGTACGTAACATTTAGCCTTTAAAAGTTTACATTCATTAAAAATAAAACTGAAATAACAGTATCTTCTCATCAAACATTAAATTTTTAGAAATGTAGGTTACCAATCCCACATATGAACGTATATTTAAAAGTCATTCATGTTGTTAAATAATATGTTTCTTATAATGTTATTGGAAAAGAATGTGTATTTTATCTTGTCCATGAGTCTGATTTAGCTTATTTCTGTCAATTGATTTAGATGTCTGTTGAAGCCAAGATCCGCAGCCTCCAGGATAGACTGAATGGTCTCAGTGATTGGATCACCGAGATGGAGAGGCAGCTTGGATCAGAACAACCCATGGAGGAGAATCTGCAACCTCTCAACAGACAAAACCATGATCACGATGTAAGCAAAAGGAAAAGCTGTCTCATCTACTTGTTATTTCATGGCTATGTTGGCAATTGAATTATAACAATGGGTTTGTTGAAACACAATGTTTAACTTGTTTCAACAAATGTAGAAAACTGTTATTTCTAAAAGACATTTCTTACAAGTGGTTCAAGATAGGTGTTAATCAAGATCAAGACCCAAATAGAAAAATTAAGACCAGGCTATTAAGGCTCAGTGATGTGCACAGGATTTTCAAAGGGTGTAGGAGGGGGGGGGGGGT
>JAIPMN010001167.1:0-12928 GCA_020650975.1 Apostichopus californicus | reverse complement strand
TTTTTATGGACTCATAGTGCAGCTATAAGAGCATCTAAAAGAGCTTCGTGTGAACCTTGAGAGTCAGCTGATTCTTCGTTAGTACGAAACCTTGAGTTAACAAGTAAATGTTTGAGATTTTGGGCCCTTTTGTAGGCTAGAATCGGTTCTTTTGGAAACAGTTTGGATAATTCCGCGTGTTGCGAGATTAAGTGCCAATGTTTCAAAAGTGCTTTTTTCAAATGCGTGGTTTTGATATGGGGTGTATAGGTAAGCTTGAACACCAGTGGTGGTTCCTTTTGTTTAGGTTTGGTAGTGAGGTATTGCCCACGGTTTCATAACCAGTCATGGACACACTTATTCCTGATATTCCTGCCTCACCAGTCAACAAAGACTTTTCCTTCTCCGAAGAAGAAAAACACATACCGTGTAGGCAAAGGTCTCCTATCAAAAGGAACGAAAACAGGATCCAGCTGAAAGAGGAAACCTACAAGAAGGTCAGAAGCCACGCAGATGCGCGCAGTCAAGGCTCATCACCCTCACAAAGGAAATCTCCCGGATAGACGGCGATCAAAACGCCACCTATCAACTCAAGGTCCATAGAGACCCACCTATAGGTGAATTTTGGAGCATGATTTTAGATCTCCAGATACCCCTAATATCACATTTGAGCCGTAACTATTTTTACGCACTTTATATAGACCTATGTTTTCTTCGAGATGTGTTTGTATAGTAGTACGGTTGAAATAGACTCCCGGGGCAACTGAACCACTCGGAGGAGTTCATTGATTTTTGGAATCAAGTACTCCAACGGGCAGGCAGAACACTCCGTAGAATCTGGAGAGAAGAGTTATCCCCCTTTCATTTCAACCGTACTACTATACAAACACATCTCGAAGAAAACATAGGTCTATATAAAGTGCGTAAAAATAGTTACGGCTCAAATGTGATATGAGGGGTATCTGGAGATCTAAAATCATGCTCCAAAATTTTGTTTTTGATAACAATAACAAATAATCTACAGAAACTAAATGAAACATTAGACAACATTTAGGATTCACGTTAGTGTAAATGAGGCAGACACACGTGTTATTCTCCATGCCATTTACGCCATTACAAAGACGGAGTAAACAGGGTGGTAGTTTATGCACAAGATACTGACATCATTGTTATGTGTGTATATTATGCTTCACAAAAGCCAGGTGTAAAAAAATACTATTCGAAGCAAATTTGAAGAGTACATTCCAGCGCATACAATTGCTGCATGAAGCACTAAGGGAAGCCGATTGTAAGCTGCAGCCAATTTCGGCTCCATGTGCTTTCAGGAATGGATGATGTCAGTTACATACAAAATGTTAGGAAAAAGAAGTTTTTGAAGGCTAGGAAGGTCATAGAATGCAGCAAAAGGCAAGTTACGGAGAACACGGTTGTGGTGAAATCAGACACACTGGTTCAAGAAGCTCGTCAACGTTTTATTCAAGCAGATGGAGGTTTGCAAGTTTGATTCTTTGAGGAGATACCGAATTCACCAATTCACATTAACTACCAAAAGGGACATTCAGAGTCTGTTACCCACTGAGGATAGTTTTATGCACCATTTTAAGAGAGCACTTTTGTCCTCATTGGTCATGAAGAATGCACATCTAACACAGCCTGAACCACCACCAGCTCAAACCATTAGCTGGAAAATCAATGAAAATGCTGTCCTGGAACCTATAACATATACACAACCAGCCTTCCCAGTCCAAGCTCAAAGTATTACCTTTTGTCTTTGTGCAAAAAGCAAGTGCAAGGCTAGATGCAAATTTAAGTCAGCTAATGTACCATGTACTGTTCTCTGTGGACTCCTGCAGTAGGATTGTTGATGACTCAAAAGACGGAAGTGAAGATATGTGGAGAAGACAGTTCAGATGAAGGAAGTGATATTACCGATATAGATGAACTTGATTTATGGACATAGATGTAGATGACGATATTGATGTGCTAGCATACATGGAAGAAAATGAAGTATAAAGAGGTATAAACCTGCATAGCAAAAAAATAAGCGGTAAATTGAAGTCAAATGTGATGTACTTAAAGTGATACAAACCCACTTTTTGTTTTATTAAATTGTATTTCATAAAGAAACAGAGTCACATATTTTTCACCTGCATTGTCTTATTGGCATTGCCGTGAAACTGTTCTGACTTGGGGTACCATTTTGTCTAAATATACCTATGCTTATCATTAGAGGCTCTCCCAAAGGAGGGCTCTAATGACACAGGCTTCCCCAACCCCATTTATTATCAAAATTTAGGCTACATATATGCAATCTGGCTAAGTTTTCCACCACCTCCCCCACCCCCATCCTAAAAGGGAGTATATGAGACAAAGTTTGGGAGTATCACTTTTGTCCTTATGAAAATGTACTCCAAATGTAATATCCTTTCATTTGATAGCCATTATGCCTTACTTTCATAAACTTCAGTGTTTAGTTTTAACTCCTCCCAACCCCACCCACCCACGTTGCCCAACCGAGCCAACAGTGGGTGTAGATTAATATTGTCGGTATAGTTTCAGCTTTTCAGCATAGTAACAGGTACATTAATATTCCTTGTGTATTTTCCTCTCATTTGATAGTCATATCTAATATCTATATTATATGAAGTACCGTTTTGACCATTCCTTGGGTTCACCTAATTCATAGGGAATATGAGAGCATTTAGGGTCCCCTCTCTCAGTATTGTGAAATATGGATTCCTGGTATCATTTTCTTTCGTTTGATACCCACCATGCGGTACTTAAATAATCTAAATTTTAAACATTTGAGAGTGAGCCCTTTCAGATTTTCATCGGGGCACCCTAGGCTACCTTTTAGATATAGCACATAAATTAGCACAAGGTATAAAACAATGTTCCGGTGCTCCCCGGTTACAAGCATTACCTTCAAAGACACGGGACTGCCATGGTAGCAGGATTGCTCCTTCGTGTTCTTGTCTGTTTATGTCTAACCTTGAAGAACGCCTGCTCCGTGCAGCTCCCTACCGTCCACTCATCTGGTGGCACTACATCGATGACATCTTCTTCGTTTGGACCAGTGATGAGGATAGCCTGCTCACCTTCATCAATCACATCAATTCTTTCCACAGCACCATCAAATTCACCTCTGATTACTCTCACCAACAGGTTAACTTCCTCTATGTGACTGTTCGCAGGGAACGCGGTTCTCTCTCCACTGACTTAAACACCAAGCCCACTGACACACACACCAGTATCTGCATTCTTCTAGCTGCCATCCCCGCCACTACATGTCTGGAAATGCCTACAGCCAAGCACTTCGTCTTCATCGCATTTGCTTTAACAATTCCTCCTTCATTCGTCATACAGATGCTTTGGAAAAACACCTTACTGCAAGAGGCCATAGTGCCAGAAGGGTGCGTGAAGCAATTCAGAGAGTCCGCTCCCTATCCATATCATCCACTTTGGCAGTGAAGGACAAAAAGGGAAGAGATTGCGACTACAAGCTCCCTCTGGTTTTTACTTTCCACCCTACTCATCCTCTTCTTCAACAAATCACCACTAACAGCCACAACATTCTCCTCCCTTCAGATAGACTCCAACGAGCCGTCCCTGGAAACCCACCATCGCCTTCTTGTGCATGCTGCTGTTCCACCTTTAACTTCTAACCCTACACCCCATCATCATGGTACTTTCAAATGTGATCGTACTTCAAGATGCATGGTCTGCAGCCACCACATTGTTGAATCCAAATTCCATCACCAGCCACTGCATGCAACTCACATACAAGACTAAGGGTCACATCACTTACACAACCACTAATGGCATCTACCTGATCTCTTGTAGTGTTTGCGGCATCCAGTATGTTGGCGAAACCAAAACCACCCTCGAGAAGCAATTCTATGGTCTATGCTATGCTAGGATCGAAACGTCAGGCAAACTTACTTTTACACATTCTCTTACACAGGCTCTCTAGTGGATAAGCAGTTTTCTAACAGTTTTATTTTATCTAATTACAATACATTGAGGATAGGCTCTGAGGAGATCTAGAGTATAAGAGAGTTCTAAGGAGATCATAAATAATGAGAAATCAACATCGAAATTGAAGTAAGAAGTATGACGTCATGCTACTTATGCTGTAGCCACTCGTCCAGCTGGTGGCGCTTTGCTTGTACGACAAGTAGAGTTCACGTATAGAAACAAGAAAGTACCGTCGCGTAATTCAAAAACTAAGGTGATAAAGGTGACACAAAGCACTTGAAATGGTGATATCATGTGCCGCATTTGGGTGCCAAAATCGTCTTAATTGTGGCAGTGGACTGCAGTTTCACAGGTAATTCTTAGGAAACGATAGTAGAAGCCATTACATAGGAATTTAATTATTTCACTAGTGTCTTCTGCACAGCCGCTGTTTTGCTATTCACTGGACCCTTGATATAGCTAACCCAGGCCCCTAGCTAGACTGGCTAGCGGCTGTCCTTTTGGATGCAATATGACTAAAGCCTAATGACAACTATTACCACCACCTCATTTTACTTATCTGTAACTGTATCCGTTACGATAGATCCACATGTCAGAATAACCGTGACATTGGATGACGATTTTGTCCTTATCACTAACAATTCAGTACTAGGAAAATAGGCTAAGCCTATAGCCTTAGAGGCCTATGTACATAGCCTTTCACTTTGTCTAACTTAGGTTAGCCTATGTCATCACTTAAGCCTAGAATATTTCAATCTATTAACATATCTAAAATTGTACAAATATTCAAACGCATCCTCCATTTTCAATATATTCCCAACACTGTAAATTTGCAAATTTTATAGGCCTAGCCATTAATCTGAGTTTTGAGGTAGGCCAAAGCCTACTCAGTCTAGCCAGGTATTTTCTGGACAGAAATTTGATAGGTTAGTTTATAAAATAATTGCCTAAATTACTCAACTATGATTTTAAGGCCTAATGATATTCACTTACAATGGTCGGACAAAAACTTTTTTGGCAAAACGGCACACTCAAGCCACTGCTCGTACTAACATTGCATCCTTTGATGGTTGACTAAATGTAGACATGTATCAAACGTTTTTGCACTCTCACTTCATAAGGTGGGATGTTATCCTGCATAAACTACTTTCAGTACCCGGTTTGCAACAGTAACATTAAACTGAGAACTGCATGCACAGTGAAAGTATTCTTTCTAGTTCAATTTCTATGGAAATGAAACAGATTCACAATTTTACAAATGAGAGTCTGTCAAATATTGTTTGTCTGCAGCAATCTTCATTAATGATGAGAAAAGGAATATTTCGTAGAACTGATTATTGGCTGAATAACTTGTCTTTCCTATTCAGCCTGAGAGAACTTCAAAGCTTCTTCCATGTACTGATCACAAAATCTGATCACGTACCTCACTTAATCTGACCATGAACTGATTACTGAATGTGATCATGTACTGATCACTGAATGTGATCATGTACTAATCACTGAATATTACCATGTACTGATCACTGAATCTGATCAAGTATCAATCACTGAATGTGATCATGTACTGATTACTGAATATGATCATGTACTATCATTATGATCATGTACTGTTTACTGAATCTGATCAAGTATCAATCACTGAATGTGATCATGTACTGATCACTGAATCTGATTATGTACTTATCACTTAATATGATCATGTACTGATCGCTGAATGTGATCATGTACTGATCGCTGAATCTGATCATGGACTGGTGGCAGCTTCATGATCTCATGAACAGTCATGGTGTTTTCGAAAAGTTGGGGACCGTAGACATTTCTCCCTTCACATCCTAAACAGAGTCTTGTGTGTGCAACCACATTATCATATATACCAGAATGTCTCCACACTCTTATTAATTGATCAGTACATTGGTAAAATAATATATGTGACAATTAACAGTTTAGTGATATAATTTGTTGTCGAAATTCAACCTTCTTCAAAAGCTTTCACCTAGTGTTTTTTATATGCAAAACTAAAAAAAAGGTCAATACCTTATGTTAAACCTTGTTAGACTTTTGTAAGCTTCTTGAAATCCCTCCAGTACCTAGCCTCACATTGGGGGCTCCAAAATCTAGCTAATAATAATTGGACAATAAATGACAAAGAAATTTGGTATTTCATAAATTAGATGATATGACTCAACCGATATCGAACTAGTTCCAGAAGTGTTCCTCAAAACTAAAATATGTTGATTAATGGTATCATTATTTGCTCCAGGTCAACTGATGGCAGAATAGACAAACGATGTATCTCATACGTCACAGAAAATAGTTACAAACAAGTGTTAATGAGAGGATTGGATGAGGTCACCAAAGCACCATTCATTTTGAAAAAAATGTGGTAAGTCTTAAAATGTAACTTAATGTGATATTATTGAAATGTGATGTCTTGTTTGTAAAGAACATAAAACAACAAGATGTACTGATTACATATTTATCTATTAATATTTCTCCAAGGGCTACCTTTACTGTAATAGCTGTAACACTTACAAAGATTGTCCCATGATTTGATTTCTTCTTGATTAAATACGTTTAAAATATATTTGATGAAAGGAATATTGAAAGCTTGAGAAGTGATAAACATGATAAATATTGATAAAGATGTACACAATGTATCCTAGTCTACAAATATATACTTCCACCTGTGTAGTAATTTGCATTGGTGTAGTAATCTATGGCTATTTCATATATCATAGAATAGCCTTTATTTGACTGTAAAGACACAATGTAATTAAGATTCACCATATTATTATAAAATATTTAATATGGATCAATATGTTTTACAATGGAAGACTCTTGATGGATATATTTTCCACACTAAAAATTAGTCAAACTTAATAATTTGCTACGATTCTGACATTTGCATCATTCACTTCCATAACGATATCTGGAATGAACATCATGACTTATGCAGAAAGAAATATTATTTCTGCCTCTTATGCCCATCCACTCTCCATCCAATCAGTACTAATGAATATTCATAGTCTTGCATAAACATATACTGGTTCAAATCTTTGTAAATGAAAATGTAACATTAAATTATAGCAGCTGAGTCTCACACATCAAACATGAAGTGTTTTGTTGCTCAGTACAAGCCAAGCAAATACCAAGTTTCATCAGCAAGTTTGCATTTCAAGGTTTTCTTTCTCAGAAACTGCCAGTCTGACAACAATACAGACCAATGATAACACTCAAAGCTCCACACAAACCACAACTCGAAAATAAAACCTCTTTTCATTTGAATGACACATTCGACTTGGATCCTAGATACATTAAGGAAAATGGTGATGGATTCTGTCAATGTGTGATTTGTTATTCACATGCATGTTTAAGATAATAAACTACAACGTAGACATTGATAACAAAATCACTGACCAGGATCCAGGAGGATTCTTATATGGGGTAGTCAAGGATTTACTTTAAACAGTGCATCTTAAATTTGGAACAGGAGAGTTAGGTGGGAATGCTCATATGTTATGGTTTGAATAATCCATCTTCCATGTAACTACTGTACAGTACCTTATGCAAATGGCATACCTTAAAATAATTGCAACAATAAAAGAACAAACTCTACTTAAAGAAATTATTTAAAACTATTGAGAAATGATACTAAATATTCCTACGAGTCTTTATACAAAGTTAAGAAAAGATATTTTGGTCATTATGGAACAAATATGCAACTTCAATCATTCTAGGTTTGGATAGGGAGGCGAACTGATCACTTGTGGCTTCTGTTCATTAATATAGTAGCTCTGATGAATTTTAGTTTGGTAATATTACCCATATATGATCTCTAGAGATTTTTTTCCAAGCCAGGATATCCAGATGTGTGGTTCTGTTCAGTTCAACTGGTCGCACAAGTATCACATCAGCCGCATGTTTCTCTGGTTTCATATATGCATAACTTATTTCTTTATTGACATTTAATTGAGGGAAGAATACTGATTATAAAATCTATTGATGTAACTCTTCTTCATTATTATGGTTCAATATCTACAAATACTTGTCCAATGACAAACCATAATGAAGTTCCTCCCTCTAGCAAGTTATACCATCTTAATCGTCATTCTATGAAGATGCTCTATTAATAGAAATATTCTTGAAAGACATCTCCAACATTCCTGAGTGAACTATTTCACTTCCTGATACTTGCTTTCATCCTCAACCAGAGCAGCTTTAACAAGTTGATGACAAAGAAGATAATCATCCTGAAGAAATCAAAGCAACAATAGTGTATGTTTATGTTTTATGGAAGGAAAGAATTAATCTGAATAAGATTGAAATACAATGAAGGACCTTTAAATTGAATAACACTTCATCCCATTACAGTTAAATCAGAAAGGTATCTCATTGAATCTGAATGAAACATTGCATCAAAGTAACATTGAATTACAATGAATTGTACTAAATATTAAACTAAATCACACGTAATTACAAGTGAATAACATATCATCGTACAACACACATCATTACAATGAAAGTGAATTACACAGCATCACACTGAAATGAAATCACACTGAATTGACTGAGACTGAATCACACAGCTTCACAATAGAAGTGAATCACACAGCTTCAAAATAAGTGGGAATCACACAGCTTCACAATAAGTGGGAATCACACAGCATCAAATTTAAGTGAACCACATCTCATCACATCAATACAAAATAACCTTTCATGCATATCATTTACTGTCCTTATAACACATACCAATGTCTTCATCACATGTGGATTCTGTCCAGTAAGATTATGAACTGTTTCAAACAACCTCCCTGTTTTACTTTCTCTGATACGAGATACCTCCAATAAAACGGAAACAAACACGCCGCATCTACTGGCTCCATCCCTTGGAAGAAAAATAGGTAAATGTTTCGTGATACAAAAAAAGTTTATCTTCAGTTTTATAAGGTGATATGTGATAAAGTGTTCAAAGAGAAGATTCAGGAATTTTATATAAATTTGTTATTCTGCATGACCTGTGAGAACAATCCATGAAAAAAGTTAAAGTTGCCTGTGTGACTTCACAGCACATATTAGATTTCACATAATTAACATGTAATATTAAAACAAGGTTCATGGTCATTATACAGCATGTTCCTTGTCACTGTGGTGCTGTAACATTTCAGAAAATTTCCTTCATAATACTTACATGCAATGAACAACAATAGTTTTCTTTTCCTCTGTTATTGGTTTTATCTTTCCAATCAGTTCAATAATCCCATCAGTCTGATCTGAAACCTGTGACCAGTCAATCAGCTGATAGTGATCCACTGTTACCATTCTCTGTGGAGATTAATAAAGATTAAAAGGATTATCCCAAACATGGTTACATGGATTAGCTCCCATGGACTCCTACAGAGAGACAGCTTCATTGCTAACCCTTAAATGATGCTGTCCAAGAGACGGATGACATTTTCATTTAATGCCTTGTCGTCCTGCAAGAATACACCTGCAACCCTCATCAATAACTGAGTTATAGAGGCAAAGGTCTGTAAATCTAAAGATTTGCATTAATATTCCCACTTTATTTCATTTTAGAGGATGATGAGTCATGTTTCCGAGATCATGTAGGTAAAAAGATTGTTTTTTCTCAAATTTGCTATGTTCACAATTTCTGATAAATGTAATTGAGAGGATTTTTGATTGATTGAATATACTAGTCAATGATCAAGCTGAGATAATTGTCAATCAATTTCAACTTTACCTTATTATTCTTGGAATAAACAATCAGCCTACGTTGCGAGCAGTATTTCTCTTTATCTTCGACATTAGTGCATTCAACTAACATGTTGCCATATTGTATCTTCCCACTGTCTGGCCAGTAGAGACACGTTGTCTGTAAAAGATGAAGATCTTTGTTAAACAAATATGACTGGACATAGGAATTGTGTCAAGTTAACATGGGAACATGAAAATTAATGACAGAAGAATGAAATAGGTGTTGCTAGTTCCTAAGTAATTAACATTTATCTACAGAATCTACGGCCTGTACTTATACTTAACTCATCATGTTCATCTATTTAGATTCAAGCAGACAATAGCAGCACAGTCATAATCATAGACCATCCTCCAGAAATTAATGACATAAAACAGACATAAGTGTTGCTAGTTCCTTGGTATTTTACATGTATCTGAAGAACCAACAGCCTGAACGTATAGTTACCTCATCATTTTCGTCCATTTGGTTCAGGCAGACAATAGCAGCACAGTCATAATCATAGACCACCCTCCAGAAATCTTCAGCAGTGGAAGGAAGAGGTGACTGGGTCATAATAAAGGCATCTTTACTGTAGCAACTCTAAGAAGTGGATTAAAGGGAAAAACGGCGGAAATGTTCACTGCTATTGAGAAACTAAAAAGTTAAAGCGATGAAAGGCACAGTCAATGCACTTTTTACCAAAGATGAGACTGGTAAGTTTTAACAATGACTTTTTGAACTATTGCTTTTCATTTGGAAATGTGTTTGATAAGAACGAATATGTCAAAGATGAAACTCAGGAACAAGGTGTGATGCTTAAATAGTTAATAGCAAATATGAATAGCCTATAATACTTACATTAATCACTGCAGCATTAATGTAATCTGTGTTACCAATTAAAGATCCCGGTGTTTGGAGGACAGCTCGTGAAAAATCATCTGAAAATATTAGAATGATTATATCTAATGAATTGTGACAGGAAAATGAATCTATTTACAACTCTACTTAATATTCACAAATCTATGTGTAAAGATTTTGATCATGAACAATTAATACTGCCCAATACGTACAATTAGTGGACTGACAAATATTAACAGTAAGAATACGCTTTCAACAATCCATGGTTTGTTTGTTTTGATCACACAAACCGAAATATTAAAGTCTTATAACACTTCTTATTCTGAACTATTATGCTGCTTACACAGAAACCAAAATTTGAGTACATAAAGTAACCTTGGTTTGAGACAATTCAATGTCATACTGAAGGGTCCTCCTCATTCTTTACCTCCCGGCCTCAGCCCACCCCCATTGAACAAAAGATCTCTAAGGAAGGATATTTTTCCTTTGAGAGTCTAGTGTAGGATATTTACTGCTATTAGCAGCACGTTAATTATGCTTTGATCTAGTTTATATGTATGTGTGGTAGGTATGTATGTTGTTTAGATCCTCCTGCAAGCAGGAACTCGCCTCATTGGCTTATCAAAGCCGCAAGCTGACCAAAGTCAGTCTCTTAGATTCATATTTAACGTCCATGATTATGAATTGTCAACAACTCCCTAACTGGACAACAAATATTAATCTTGGAGTGACTTGAACTGGGGACCTTATGATTGGAAGACACCGGTGTTAACCACTTAGCTAACTCTCCTATAGGGTCAAGCACTGCAGCATAATATTACCATACACACTGAATGACAGTGGAATAAGGCTAATGATCTCCAAAAGGAGGCTCAACTTTATTAGAATACAGTTGTAAAATCCAAGACAGTTCATCAGTTGAGTTCATACAGACCAAGAAAGGACGTTTGCTGTACGTTTCAGACAAATCATGTGATTTCTCGGGAATGAAAGGCCCAAACCGTTACACTGAAATGACCATCTGAGGCACATTATCCTATGCCAGAACTGGTCCAATTAAAGCTGTTAACACAACTCAACTAGGTAGGCTACTCATCCATGCGTGTGTCAATCTCCCTGAAGGTTTATCAACCCTTACCCTAAATCGACATTTGAGTCCAGTTTATCTCAGTCTACAAGTAATTGACACTTTTTGTCAGAACTAATTGGGAACCGCAATTTTCAAGGGAAAATTGCAGTAGCTATACCAATTTTGACATAGGGAAAATATTCATTATGCATGTTGAAATGGTAAGAAAACAAATTCCCTCACACCCAGCCCCTTGCCCTACCCCACACTAAACTACACAAATAAAGTAATAATTATGTCACATAAAGTAATTTACATAAAATTTATATTACCATTAACACCTATAATGTCTTTCCACTACATCCAAAAGGAACTCACATGGTAAAACAGCAGAATATCTGTTCTTTTGGGCATTATGGCTCTGACGGCCGACAATGGAACTGTGCTGAACAGAAAAGCCTCTACAAGTCTCTAAAATCTGCAGAAAGAAAGGACAGATAAATAACTTAACATTTGTAATACAAAAAGAGAAGATATGGTATAAAATTTGACTATATCAGCAGTGCTACTACGGTCACCAATTATCATGAGTTCATAACCCTGATGCAGCTTAAACTTTTTTGTTTAATTAATTATACGTTTATGCATGCTGTCTAATTGAATACAACCTTATCATACAAATCCATTAAAGTTAAGAATCTTCAGATGATATTCACATTTTGTTGCATTTCCTCACATTCTTGAGCTATATCTCATCCTTCTTTTCCTCCACCCCTCTTAACATCATCATCATCATCATCATCATCATCATCATCATCATCATCATCATCATCATCATCATCATCATCATCATCATCATCATCATCATCATCATCATCATCGGATATCGTCCTTTTAGATAACAAACAACTCATGAATAGAGATTCAAAGTTAATTATACATACATAACCCTGCCTCACCTTAAATTCATCTTTCTGTTTTTCCAAGTTAATTTCATCCTCTTGTACTGTTTTCTCTGGAGACAACAAATCTACTACCAGGCAATCATAGAGGAACCAGTACTGAACCTAGAAACAGTATAATGTGTACAAAAATATAAAAATATGTTCAAAAGAAACGCATATTCAAATAAAAAGATGTAATTATGCATAAATATATTCAAATTTGTTTTACATCAGGACATATCACTAAACAATTTAGCTTCCTTGATCCAATGAAGCCCTATAAATTCTCTTCTTTTGTGTTTAGGGCAGTAGCCAATTGTTTGGCTAAAGTACTTGGCCAATATGTGGTTGAGGAGTCCCCTT
>JAIPMN010001166.1:1634-16715 GCA_020650975.1 Apostichopus californicus | reverse complement strand
ATATATTTGAAGGGTGTACATAACTTGATTAATAACCTATCCGTCGATGGCAACTTCTGAGGGAAAGCAGCTTTTCACGGGTAACAACAACCTCAAATGTTGCATGTTAAAGTTTGCAAAATTTGATCCCCATGGGTAATTAGCGGCCGATTCGGTAAAGAAACAAGTTTCTTAATTTGATAACGACGGCTCTCCACGGACGAGACATCGCCCACGAAAATGTTTTGGAGATATTTTCTAAATCAGACATCAAACCAAGGTACCGAATGATCGATACAACAGCTTCTATCAGGCTTCAAGTTTTAAAATTAAGGAGCAAAAAAGAAACAAAAAAAGGGGAACAAAAAAAAACCCATGTAAAATCACTCAAAAAAATCCAGTCGTTACTGGGGAAAGATATGTTCCTTAGCGGTGCAATTTACTGGAACACTGGCAGGCTCAATTGGTTAAATAATAATGACTGCTTTAGCCAAGTTATGGTTCTACAAATCAGAAATAAGGCTACGTTCATCTGAAAATAAAACATTTTGGGGGGCTTGTTGCATTAATGTCACAACAGATGTTTAAATTCTTGACAAAAGTAGCAGTAGGGAACACAACCAGCTACAGTAACGTTACTCAATTACTTGCTGAGATGTATAGCTAACAATGTTCAGCATGAGAGACCCCCCAAAAAAATTCCCCAATGCAATATTCAAATCACCTTGGTTTTTGACTTCAGCAAATTCTTTATTGTATTCGTCTAACGTTTCTCTCAGTTTCTGGTTTTCTATCTCCAGGTCCTGTGCCTTTTGTGCTCTCTTTTGTTGGTTCATGCCATACTCCAGGGAAGAGGTGGGATCTAACCAAACAAGGATTCAAAAACACAAATTAAAAAAGAAAAACAAAAGATCGAATTAATGGAAAAACAGGAAATCACGTTGCTCAAACCGATACTAAGAAATAATATCCCATCATCCTGATAGACTGTCATTGGTTTGGGTATTTAAATTACAATGAACTATAGACAAGTTGTAAGGTGGGGGGTAATGGGGGGGGTAAGGGGTAGGGGATGGGCTGCCCTTTATTTCAATCCAAGCAATGCCATATCATTGGAGATTAAGGACGAGGAGTAAAATGTCATAATGGGAAAGGGTAGATGCACAGTGCATTCTGTACAATTATGGAATTATGGATCGATTTCTCATGCAGTCAGTGTTTTACAAATCTTACAAAACCCATTTTGATGGTAACAGATTGTAAGACTAATCCACAGAGCCTCAAACTTTGTAGACATTTTTAAAATTAGATATATTTACCTGGCACATCGATCAGCTTCTTGTAGATGGTCAGAAACGAAGCCTCAGCCGCCTTGCTCCTCTTAGAGAGGTTGTCAATCTCGGACTGGAAACTTTTCAAGAGACCCGCGACGGCACGTCTGACCTCCTGGAGGATGAGACGATTATCCGGAGAAGAAAAAGAAGAAGTAGAAATGTGATGAATGGATGGTCAAAAATCTGAAAATGTTCGGACAGTTAATACACATTCACATAATTTATTTTAACATGTATACATCAAAATGTTAGTTTTGCAGTTGAATCACCATGTTTCAATGTTCAACATTCACAATATTTTTAAGATACATCCAACTGTTGCTTTTGTGGTAGCATCACCATGTTCACTGTTTAAATTCACATTACTCTCATAGTAGATTAAAAGTTATAATCTTTGCAATGGAATCACCATGTTCAATGTTGCAGAATACTTGCATGATACAAGAGTTACTGACAACCATTTTGAGCGATAAAAGTCTCTTATAAAGTATATGTGTATGTACTTAAAGTCATCTTAATGTGTTTTTGTAACATATTTTTGGTCACCTCCCACTCACATTAATTATAGAGGAATGTCCTACACGCCATCAAATGAGACAAAAAGCCTGGTTATCCTTGTAGGAAATACCGGGCTTGAGGCAATAGTACTTTGTGCCAATCAACTACTAACACATATATTACCTCTTCATGCTCAATTGCTCTTAACAAAAGAACAGTTGATGCCTGGACAACTTGTTCTCCATACTCACCACAAAAATTCAATTAATTGACAGTCGAAAGAGGATAATGATCAATGCTAATCAATAGTAATCAATAAGTAATCAATAAACTATAGCACCACACAAATCTTCTGGGAAAGCCACCCTATGAATAATGATCACAGCTTACCATTCTGTAATCATTAGAAAACTAAGATTCTTACAGACACAGGATTACCATTGAAAATAATGGATATCCCAAACTAAACTGTGCTGTCTGATTGTATAGATCTATCCGTACAGAACTGAACGACAATCCCAGTAACTCCTATATTCCTTTGCATTCTCTCTAAACCGGTACTAATAATAGACATTGCACTGGAACCGGTACTTAAAAGTCATGGGACAGACTGTACAGTAGGCTATATACTTACTTGGTCTTTACCAAAAACAAGTAAACCATATGTATTATTATGCTGAATGCCAACCTACTATTCTACCAATTTCAAATTTAATCTTGGTCCATGGAAATAAAATCTTATAAAATATTACCTCTGGAGTATTTTTCTTGAAATCTCTGCTCTGCTCCACCAACCTCTTTCTCGATGTATCACTTTCATCTTGTCTGTTGGCCAATTCGCTGGCTAGGGTATCAAGCTCTTTCTGTTAAAACAATTAAAAAGGGGGAAAATATGGTTATTTTAATAATTTTATTACAGATTGGACTTTCTTCGTGGTTATGGGGGCTGGAACTTGGTCTGTGACACAACTGTTCACTTGGGACATTGCTGAATAATATAGATATATAGCACCATGTATCCATCTGTTCTGTGATGGACACACCCATAATGTTACCAAAGTGGTGTAGTAGGCATGGTAATGCAGGACAATTTTTAAGGATTTTTTCTGGTTGTTCCTCTGAAAACCAGGCATTACATTTTGGTTTCCGAACAGCAAATTTTCTTTCAAGTCCAAAACAAAATGTAGGGCAATAACAAATTACCAGTATATATGTCACTGTAGGATGTATACTGTAGGAGAGATGTGTAGACTGGTGAATAGAAAACCCAGCTTTGGAGGTGATAGTAATTTATGCAAATGGATTTGATGTAAACATCCAGTCGTCCCCAGGACTAATGTACAGTAACTACACAGCTGATTCTGGTTGTCCTTTAGAAGAGATATTTGGCCTTCTCATAGTACCATTAAAAATTTGCCCTGAAATGGGGGAGGGTGGGGGGGAGGAAGGAGGACCTAGGAGGCACGGAATGACTTATAGTTTCAGACAACTCATTGGTTAAGACTTGCACATTACTGGACCATGGCCACATTATGCCAATGGGTCGTATTGTACCACTAGTTACGGTACAGTGTAGACATGCATAAAATTGTAATGTGTTCAGTATTCAGCTATATATGTGGCTGACCAATGCAATAATAATGAGACCATCCTACAGTAGGCTAAAAATATGTACATGTTATTTATGTTAGCCCTGGGCTGCTGTACATGTATACGACTACTGTTATGGCCTTTATATGTACAGTACAGCGTATATACTGTATCTCAAAAACAGTTTTTTTGAGTTTCATTTTGGAAAAGTTTTCCATGCAAGTTCCTGCATCACTTCATTAATTAAAAGCATTTTGGCATACAAAAGCTATGGGTGAGTAACTATGTATACTGTACTCTGAAGTACAGTGACTGCATTGTAGTTTTAGCTTATAACTTTCATCTGTTCTTTTGAGAGTCACCCTTACATGGTTTTACAGCACACATATGCATAGTACAGTACTGTAGTGTATAAAAAAGTGTCTTTACTCAACCTCAATTTGAAACTGTGTATACCTGTGATAATATACAAAACGCTATCATTCTAATATAAAGCAGATGGGGACTATTGAATCATTTGATCAGAAACTGATCACAAATATGATTTATAGCCATTATCTAAATAAAATCTAACAGATACTACATATATGTATTGTAGTCTGGAATCTTATCAAAATGCCTTTTTCTTTCGTACATACTGCACTGTAGGTAAGTACTCCAGCTGCAGGCACTAACTGATCTAACTTGTACATCACCAGATCCATACACTATACAGATATATAGATAATATACAAGTACTAAAGCGTGAAATTAATCAATAACAATTCTATTACATTTCTGACTCATAAACAGCTCTGTAATAGTATACCTTGTCAATATAGCTCTGTTAATGATCAGCCAATCAGAGGAGAGTATTATGATAGATATCAATCAATACAATCAATTTACACACTTCCAATGGGACTCTTTTTTTTTTTTTTTGGAGCAGGGAATGCATAAGTAGGCTTTACAAAGCCTGTATTATTAATAGGTAAATAGCACAGTACAGCTTAGTACAGTACATACAGTATATATACCAATGGTATGATATCAGTCAGGGGAATACTGCAGTTTTAAGTATATAGTTACATATATCTTATCTCCACTGAGTCTGTTATGCTGTTTCAAGTTTCTTTCAACAGATAAAATTAATGTGCATGTATCTACTGTACAACAAAGGCAAAGCCTGTGTTTTATCTATCAAGATAAAGACCTTTGATATGTACGGTGATTACCGGGTACCAAAAAAACTGTTTTCAAACCAACCAGCAATGACGGGGAAAAAAAAATTAGGAGGGTCGTAATAGTCTAGTATGATCTATTCTACAGTAGGTGTACAATAACAAACTCATTTGCAATGTTTCATCATAACATGTGTTTCTGGTAACAGTGTAATACTGTAGCTCCAGATAGGAAGTTTATCAGTGTAGGCTGTACATTACATAGTATTATAAATGTACTAAAAACAGAATACTGGAAGGTTTCGGGGCAGAAACTAAAAAAAATTAACAGCATTCCAGCTTGTTGACACAAAGCATCTCATATGCTATTATTGAAATCTTATGCTGTAACTTAACTCATAAAATGACTGCCCTGATCATACCTCTAACCAGTTACCACTAACCAGTGCCAGTAAACTGCCCTTGGGTCATAATCAATGGTTTAATCTTTAAGGAATATCATCTCCCCATCCATCATACAAACACTTTAAAACCCATTAATTTAAATTAAACAACTAACGAAGCAAGTCATTCACATCTGCAGACTTAGACAAATAATATGACAACTTCAGAAATTTCTGGCATTAAATCTAACATACTGTACTCCATAGGTACTGTACAGTAGTAGTAGCATTACAATTCACTGTACAATATATGACTATTATGCAGTAAGTATTTGGAATACGAGAAAGCTTAAAGAGGAAAATTTAAAGTAGTTGGTTGTGAGATGAGCAACAACCTCTGAAGCCTGTAGGATACATACATCAGGCTTGCACCACCCAGACAACTGAATTACTGTATCCATTGAAACAATGGGGACACTCATCCAAATTGCGTATTAAGTATGTTAATATTAAAAGCAAATCCATAAATCATCATTAGTTTAATTTTATGGTAGAAATACTTGTGATGCTCAACTTTCCCAAAATTCTTACTCCGTAAATTTGAGAGACAAATGATGCATTTTTCTAGGTACGAGATTTTTTTCAGCTGTTTGGTTGTCTATTATGTAATGTCAGTGGTTAGGTTTGTTTCAACTTCTAAAACCACTTAACTTTTTTCTACATAATTTAGACTTTTACCCATGCAGGATACAGTTACTACAGTAATTAAACTTGAAGTTAGACCTGTTACTTGCTCCTAGAACCCATTCTATATCACCTATGTTCCCCCACCACCCCCCCCCCCACCCTTAACCTCTTTCTTCACCTTTGGATGAATAACCATAATATCCCATGGGTATGCTTACTTGCTTAATATACAGTACAGTGAATGTAAGAATGTTTAGACAGCAGAGAGCACACTGTACTGTAAACAATATTGATCTGCAATCAAGGTATGAATAATCATCATTTCAGCTACACTGCTCTAGAATTCTCTTAAACTCTATCCCTAAAAAGATCAAAACTAGATTCCACACTTACTTCCCCAAGAATATTATTTATTAGTCTACACACACACAAAAACACACCACATATGAAAACTTGCATACTTATATAATACCCACAATGCACTGTGCCAATGGACAGACTAATTACATCTGCTCAGCAGCGGGTCTCCACATCTCTCTCTCTCTCTTTCTCTCTCTCCACACTCCCGACCAGTTTTTGAGAGAGCTCAAGAATTGATCGTATCAATCAATCTTCCCGGCCTATAAATTCGTTATTTTCCTTTCGCATTTATTACCCACTAGCCCAGCTCGTATTGATCCGTTGATTAGATTTCCATCTGCCGTAGTGGGAGGATATCAGCAGAAATTGGATGGTTATTGATTGGTTCTGTGTTGCTGCCGCTCCAGGGATTACGTCTCTGCGCGGTTCAGGTAGCCAGGGACTTTACTCTTTCAGGGTTTGATAACCAATGAAGAATTATTGATTACATGGATTTGTGGCAGGGACAGATGGAGGGGATGCTTTTAACTCCCCTGCCATAAAATTGATCCGTTCAATTTGCAGAAATATTGATGTTTTCTAAAGTGGAATAGTTCGTAACTTCAGCTACCTGACAAGGTAGATCCAAAGTAGTAGAGAATTTAAACCAAGAAGCACTCATGGAAAATGCCAAACCAAATTCTCGAAATCTGAATTCACTTGACCTGTCATTACAACAGCCTAGTTTCTTAAATCCCTTCTTGGCGTAATTCCAGCTCATCTCGGGTGATAACAAGAACGAATATATATACTTAACAGTACATTTTGTCAATATGCAAAATATCTCTGGAACTGCCTCTCCACATGCACGTTACTGTAGGAGAGATCATAGTGTATCTATGGCAAACTTCTGATCCAGAGGTCATATTAGGAAAACTCCAAAAACGTTGTACATAGGAAAAATGCATTGCAATATGCCAAGAACCCTACAAATGATGAAGTCTACAGTACTGTACTTAACAATTAATGAAATTATGTTTCTTATTTTAGAATACAATGTTGTACGTGATGCTGTGTCCAAAACATGTTACAGACTTGATTGCTCTGTACCGATGGCAGGTATAGTATTGCACTTTAAAAACTTGAACCAATATATGTGAAAACTACATATTAAGATAAACAAAATAAAATACTATAATTTAAATATTTATACAGTTTTCTGGCTTTTCTCACATGAACATCAATTATGTAACAAGTAAAATAACTTTGTGATTGTCCATTTAATTCAAGAAATACGATGCTAACTGTTGTATCAATCATGTGTGGTGTGACATACTAGTATCTGTACATGGATGGATATTAACATACATAATGTAAAGCATTAATGATTGCTTAGTCTTGCACAGATCATACTGTTATGCTAGTACGCCTGCAGTACGTGCTGTGCACTTCACTTTGTAAACTCGTACTTTGTAAATTTCTTGTTACTTTGTAAATTTCTAAAATACTGTATCTATTGAAGCCGAATGCAATTGACTAAAAGTTGTTGAGTTTTATCTATTTACTTTTCTTTAACAAATTAAGATCGATAATGGTCCGGTTACTTTTAAACAATTTAAACTGCAGACACACTGTCTGACGGGCTCGTTGTAAGCATATTGCATAAACTTTATGTTTTCTTATATTTGTTAAACTACTCCATGCATTTACACTATTAATTTAAGGGTGGAAAAAAGGGATTACATATATGTATTGATTTGGTGATGATCAATCATAGTTACATAATATCATCGGCATACGAAGCGCCAAGTCGATATTTATTGATTACTACCGGCGGCCCGAGACGGTGACATAACATTCATCATCAGCATGAAAAGTAACGTTCAACTTATCAGAAAAATTTTCGAAGGTTACATAATTCCATACAATAAGCACACATGTAGTATTTACAGGTAATTACTGTAAGGTACCGTCTACGGCGTCTAGTTCATGATATTATGTGATCTATATGTAAGATATATACTTATGCAAGTGGTCACAAAAATTTGAAGGCTTAAAGCTGTAAACCTCAAGTCCAAAGAAGCCCTCTCACTGTTTCAATTGTCCAGGCATAGAAGATTTCATAGGAAAGACGAGCAAGATTAGTTAACATTTTCATGTATAGTAAATCATGCCTTACTGTAAAATGACCTAAAACCACCATTACGTGAGTAATGTGGCGTAAGATGAATAGATAAATATTTTCCTAGAACAGCCAGCTGTTTGAAGGACACAAAAGAATTACCCAAGCAAATGTTTTCTTTGCATGCACCACCAATCGCAACCAAATATGTATAATTGCAATACCCAACACACTGTGGCTGTATATCTCAAGACCCACAACATAACTAAGACATTTAAATGTCTGAAATCATTAAAATGGTTCTTCAAAAGTACACAAACACTAGTTGGTTTATTGAAATTTTCAAAATCAACTCTTTCCTAATACTAAGACATCATTTTACTCAAAATTGATGACAATTCAACACTATTTATCCTTGGTAAAATTTGTAACTAACTAGTGCAAATGTTGTTTGAGGCTATAAAAGTCTTATAACATTTATTTGTATGTACTAGGGTTATCTCCCAAACTTAATGTAAACTTTTCGTAACTGTTTTAGGGAGCCAAGTATTGATGATGGAAGTTGACTTTGTGTCCCCTTTAATAATACTAGCCCTTTACTCTAACTCAGCTACGGAATCCAGCTCTCTGTAGTCTGCAGTCGTTAGCTACTTTACCTTACAGTGTAAAATGTAACCAGGAACCACACAGTTTTATTTGATACAACCCAGAAACCAGCAGGGAAGGGATTTCACAAGAAAATTTGGCCAATGGGAGCAATACAAGGGTATTAAACTCTGCTATGTATTGACTTTACACAAATGTAAACTTGCAACTTAGGGAACATAAAAGTTCCCATATAGTATGATGTAATCATGTTCTGCAAAACGATGACATTAATAACCACTGTCAATTCATTTCAGGTTTACAAATCTGAAGAAGCAAATTGGAAATTATTATTCTAAATTATAAAAAAACTTCTAAAATTTATTTCCATGTTCCACAAATCCACCTACAGTATTGCGATTAAGGATTAATTATCAAATTAAGGATTTTTTAAAGGATTAACAGAAAAAAATTGAATTATTTCAAACATTTCTCCCCATTTCTGAGAAATTTCAAAGAACTAAATTTCACTCCACATTCTTAAGCACATCCTCAGTAGCCAAATACCATTAGTTATGTTTTGATATCCGTAATCTAGTTCAGCGAACAAAGAAAGAAAGACAAATAAACTCTTTACAGTAGTTCTTCTAAATCTTCCATTCCAAACTGTCCGTTATTTGAGGTTCAAGTGACATATGTAGAAACCATCCTCAATTGAAACGCATCCAATTAAATCCATTCCTAAAAAATTGAATTGATCCCGGTCGAAAACTATGCATGTAGCAATCGATAACGACCACGAATCCCATTTCCTGAATGTTATTGTTAATGTATTCGGACAGCTGTGTATGCAACGGTAATCAATTAGGCGCAGAGGGAAAACAAGGGGTCTGCTTTCCTCCTGTTTGTTCGGCAGGGCAAAACAACTCACCGGAGCTGATAGCTAAAATCAATTAAAATTGCTATATTGCATTCAGAATTGGCCAAGGTTCCGGCTGATGGATTAGGCGACTTTGGCTGTGCCCAAACTTATATATTACCGAGAAGGATGTATATATTGAAGGTTTCTTTTTGGCATTGTCTCTTTTTCGATACCAGGAGTCTTTTTCAAGTTTAATTCACTCTCTGTTGGTTTGTTGTTTATCTTTGATAGATTTATCAATGTTTCACTTGGAGGCTTACAAGCAATCAGATCAAGACAGACAAATTTACAATACCATAAATTTATTTTGGGGGGTAATTAAGGGTTCATGGAGAACCTGATAGCTTCAGGAAAAGGGCTTAAAGTTAGTCAAGAAAGAACACATTCTCTCCGGCCCCAAACAACTCGAAAAGGATGTATTATTCAACTGAGACTAAGGCAACACTGTTAGATCAAAAGATGATTTTAAAAGACATTGGGTATGCCGTATGCGTCAGTGTTGGAAGGAAAGTCAAACAGAACAGAAAACAATTCCTCAGTCCCATCTATTCTTTGTATTGCTATTTTTAGTTACCTGGTGCAATTTTTTGTATTGTTTGATATCTTTTAGGTATTTATTTCTGTACAGCGCTTTGAGATTTTATTGGAAAGCGCTTTATAAATAGCACATATTATTATTATTACTCTCATTATCTATACTTTAGTAGAACCAGGATTACTTGCTCACATTGGGCTGACCGGATAAATTGGAAAAACCACATCGGTCTTTGTTCCACAACTTGGTGTTTTTTGCCATTGTAGTTGTCGGTACGGTGCTGTACACATTTTCAATTTGTTTCATCATTAGTAACTTTACAAACTAGCTCTGGTACATTATGGGACTAACAATAATTACTTAAGTTTTTATTTACGATGGTTCGACGCCCATCAAATTAATGAACATTTTGTCTGGACTGTAAGTTCCGTATGTTCATAAAATCTCCAGCTTTCAAGCACTAATCTCCAAGTCTCAAGCACTCATCTCCAGGTTTCAAGCATTAGTCTACAGGTTTTCCCCTTTTGTGTAAATCTCCCAATTTACAGCTTTGCGGGATTGGCAGCTGTACTCTGAAGATGGCAATATAGTTTTATCATTAGTGACCATTTTCAGACACTTTAAAACTTCTAGCATATTTTGTCATTGCTACCCGTAGTGAGTGGCTCCTGCAGAATGCTTTGTGTTAACCATATTGCTTATACAGTATTGATATCTTTTACCTTCATAAAGTAGGCCAGCTACATTAATACCACGTAAAGTAAATATTTTTAATTTGCAGTGTCCATGATAATATACCGGTCGAGTTTCTTTAGGGAACATTGACCATTTTCTTCCCCTTCTTCCTCTTCAAAACAATTACAATGTAATTAAGTTACGCTAAACTCTACAGAAGAGTACCAGCCAATGTGTAGGGTTTTTCTTTAACTTAATGTAGAAACAAATTCTTCAGTACATTAGTTTAAGAAAAAATTTAAAAAAAAAAAATTCTTACTTCATTCGGGTGCATTTTACTGTACATGTTTTCCATACTGAAAATCTGTTATTAAACTACATAATAGTAGTATAAATCTGATTAATGCTGACAAGTCAAATAATGAACATACCAGTATTTAGGGTCTAAAGACTTTAAATTTCCAATTTGCAAATATGCAAGAGATGAGAACACTGATTTGAAATAATAACTGAATATAGGATCATTATTCATTGGCCAATTGACGTTCATTTAGTGAGAAAAAATGTCTCCTTTCATCTGGCCAAAATTGCACAATATATTTTTAGTATCAATTTTATATGAAGGTTAGATCAAATTTGCTGACCAAATTATGCAACAAAAATTGCTTAGAATAGTGACGTAAAAAAAATCTCAGAGATTGTGGTAGTGCGATCAATTGTTATGCTTGTTTAGGTAATACTCTGCCGTTGGCAGCTAATTGGAAAAACTCCCAACTCGATTCAATTTGCTGTGTTACAGATCTATGAAGATTTCTGTTGAAAGATTCTGAGTACCCAAGCTGTGAGCAGGATGCCATTCAGTGTGATGAACTTTTGTGAATGCTTCTTACAATTTCATAAGGATTGAGCTGCAGACATTGTAATCCAAAATAAAAACTGAAGTCCTGAAAAAATGGTTTGAATCTTGTTCTTGCAAATATATATGTCTTCTTGTCTAAATTTGCTCATTTCAAAATACATTTTAATCCCAACAGACATCGGAGCTATTCATCAATCAAATTTGATATCCGTGAAAGCTCTCTGAAATCCAAATCAAATATGACCCCCTCCGTACACATGGCATTTGCATTGATGTAAACCTAGGAGCATAAAAAAGCAAACAGTATTTGTATGAAGTCACAACGTATGTACAGTACCTAGTGTGCTATTGGTAACATTATTTCACCCTTATCAGATGCACACAGAATCTAGTGTAAACACACAACAGTTTGTGGGAATGAGGTAGTCAAACAGGGTAGGTGGAACAGTCCATATAATGCAGAAGTGTCAGAGGGGGCCTCAAATGACCTCATGTGATATTGCTATGAAATGGTTATGAAAGTCACACCAATTTCTAACGCTCCCAAATGACAAGGGCTACTGAAGATGACCAACTTATCAAAACCATAGTGAGCAACTATACCGTGAATATCTATGCAACATGAACTGTGGAAAGTGAAACTTTTTTGGGTGGGGGGGGGGGGGGAATTGGGAAGGGAAAACTACGATCTTAAATAACCCCAACTGAATCGCTGATCTCAAATTCCTGAGCTTCCAGCATGATGTCAAGAAACTCAAATGTCATGTGAACGTTCAGTAGTGCTAGGTACAGTACATACATGTATGGTTGGATTTGCATACACGTACAGTACTTACATAATTTTCTCAATTTAATGAACTTTGACCTCTTAATGAAATGGCACACCAATTGTGTCAAAAGTTCATCAAACCATTTTACTGTATGTCAGTAAATTTGTTAATTGTAAAGTATGATTTAAGACAGATGATATCAGACAGACTGCAGTACATACCCTATGAACAGTAACACCAACAGACTGGGTATAAGCCAGAAATGTCAATGCATAAATTTACTGTGGTACGGTCAATTAGTGTTTGCTGAACTCAATAAAATGCCAGAATTCTTCGTTCATGGCACATCGAACTATATTGGAACAGCTCTATGGAATTAGTTCGCTTTAATAAATGTTTTGAGGGTATGGCAGCTTGTTTGAGGACACTCAAGAAAATTGCCATCTGTGTTGATTTCGAAACCCTCACAAATATCTTTGCATATATGGTTCCTTTTCTTTATTTCTTTTGGGGTGGAAACTAAAAATGATGCTAACTCTCTTGGCCATTTTTAATGGTTGGAAATTGGAATTTAGCAAAAAGACAAAACATGGATAGAGACAAGTAGAAATGTTATGATCATCCCACACCCTACCCATCCCACATACTAATACCTGGTGAGGCCCAAAGTTAACTCTAGTTAGGAAATTTAAGAGCCATAATGCTTCTTTTGCAATGTTGACTTGGGATGATGCAGATACAGTAGTACAGCTCAATAACTTAAATATGCCTAGGTGTTGTTCTTGATCAACAGGATAGCCTACTGTAGTTACAGTAACCATGGACACTTAAAGGGTGTGAAGACTCGCGCACAAAGAAACGTGTCATGCCGGTAATCTGACCGTTTCAAATGAGGTGTAACAGAAGTGTTAGACACCACCATCGATCGCAGAAAATGCACACACAGCTTGCTACCGTCGGTAATTAGACACTAGTGTACAGTCAATACATACAGCTACAGTCAATACCCACAACACTGTGTACATAGCAGCGTGGACATCTCAGGTCTAGATAAAAGATAACAAGGTATCACGTTTCATTATTGTCTGCGTTTTGTAGCGACAAGAAGAAAACGTCATTTGCAAGCAACGGAAAGTTAACTTTTTCAGAGTGCGGCACGCGGTTTGGGACGAGTCTTCAATGCCTTTAAGCAGGCCACATACTGCCTTACTAACTCTACCATTATTAGAGATAGTTGTTCATGTTCGGACAGTGTGGATGCACTTACAATACTTTTCAATCATGAAGAATGCTTGTAAAGTACAGTACTGTGACTGCCAAGGTAGTTGATAGGAGAGTGCTCATATGTAGTTAAGCCCACAAAAATGAGTGAAAGAATTTCATGTTAGATTCACCAGACACAAGAGGTGCTTTAAGAACGATCATACTGTACAGTATATATTAATGCTGGGACATTTTCAATGTGACATGGTTTGTGATTTGTACATTGTGCTTCTGTAAGTCTGAGGAGCATTGAAAGAGGTTCCCTTGACATTGGTATGATTTATTAGTTTTTTTTTCTGCAAAGAATTTTTAAATCTCATATCATATGTAGACAGGTTGCATGTTGATTACACTTCCTTGGTCAAACTGAGCTTTTGAATGCACAAAAGATTGGCTTGATCTGTGGCGGATAACTTGGCCTTTGGTGTGTTTTTTTATTAATCTTACATTGAAGATGGCAAGAAGAACAGGAGTCATGATATTATTCACTTTATTTAGATGAGAACACTCCCACACGTGTACAATAATTTATGACATCATACATGAACAACATATCAAATTGTCTCTGACGATTGTTTATCACTGATGCTTTAAAATCCACTCAAACTGAAACAGATTACAAATTTTGAAGTTAGTTAATTGACACCTTATCAACACAAAATAACATTTCTTCACACAGTTGAATGGTTTTCCAAGGTTGCAAATCAATATGATGGTCTAGGGAAGTAAAAACTGTTTGTGGTATAGGCTATTCCTTTTTCAGATAATATAACCTACATGGGAATGGGGTTCAAATTTTCTTTGTTTAATGTTGATACTGGGATGAACAAAATTATGACTCGACCTAGCTAATAATAGTACATGCATGTTCATTTCGGTTACAGTTGGGGACCTAATAACGACACCACACAAGCTCCTTCAAGTTTTCTTATCCATATGCTAATCACTGACTACTATGCAGTTCCAACTTCTAGTTTCAAACTAAGCAAGTTGGTAATTATTATCTGAGTGTTAGCCTAACTAGTGACAAGCCTATGGACCTAGACTAACGTAGTGCATTATTTCTTAGTAGGAATTATTGTCTAGCCTACTTCTCAAGTTCAAGTTCAATGTCAATAGAATGGAGCCTAGGCTTACAATGTTAGTTTGCAAGATAAAAACTCTTCTTCCACGCTTATCCAAGCAATAAGATACTAGCCTATTATCACAGAAGTAACACAGCCTAGCTTGACTTCAACACTACAAGATATGCTCTGCAAATTTTCTACCATCCCAGTAACAACTAAGCCTGAACCTTTTCCATTACCGGACAACCTTGCAAAGTCGTACTTGTAAATTCCTACCATTATTGAACTGTCTACGTCATACGAGACTGGGTAT
>JAIPMN010001165.1:20280-41281 GCA_020650975.1 Apostichopus californicus | reverse complement strand
TATGTAATTATTGAAGAGGACATCGTTGAAACATCTGCTGGAAGTTCCAAGTGAAAAAAAAGGTTTGAAATTATGCACCTTAACGTGTTTTGTTTTTTGAACATGTTTTTAATTCTGTGTAACTCCACAAGCAGAACGTTGATTCAATCACTCATCCAGCTCTGTCTTCAAACAAAGCAACCCGGCTTGTTTGCTAGCTTACTATGATCCTTGAAGAATTAAGCTTTATCTCTCGATATCAAGGTGACCAAAATGGATATCAGAAATATCATGTTACTAGTCCACTCACTAATGTAAGCTTCTTTTACTCAGATTGTAATGGTTAGAGATCCAGAAGTAATTTCTGTTTTTCATTTTTTATGTCCTCTTTTTAACTCAGTTGGTGTGATTCCTTCTGCCCTTTGCTTCTCACGCTCCATAACTAAATCTTTTAGCTAACTCTTAGAATTGTATCAGAAAAAAATACATTGGTATGTCAACCAGTTGACTGTTTAAATTCCAACCAGTAAAATGCAGATTAATTTTCAAATGTTTGAGGGATGTGCAATGTTAGGGTTATAATAAAAGGGACTATATCATCTATGTTACAAGGCATCTTCTTCCGTTACTGACGACTGTTTTATGATAAAATGGAATATTTATATGATTACTATCTGAAAGATAACTAACATTTAAAATATATATGATAACTTTAAAGATTTTTACATAACGTGAATTTTATAACCCATAAAAATAACAAACTGCAAACAGTTTGTTCCCATAACAATAACAAACTGCTAACAGTTGGTTAACCTGTCAGTACATTGGGTTAGTCCAGTAGACTAAAGGTGCATCTTCTTCTGGTATTAACCTTACAGCCACCCCATTTATTTCCAATGTGACAATGTACAGTGGCCATGACGCTAAAAAATCAATAATGTTAATCTACCTCCATGTCTACACACTGATGGACTGCTATTTATAATATTACATTAAACATAGTGTAACATAGATGATATAGTCCCTTTTATTATAACCCTAACATTGCACATCCCTCAAACATTTGAAAATTAATCTGCATTTTACTGGTTGGAATTTAAACAGTCAACTGGTTGACATACCAATGTATTTTTTTCTGATACAATTCTAAGAGTTAGCTAAAAGATTTAGTTATGCCGTGGAATGCATCGCTATAGTTGAGAAGTGTATCAATTTAATTTTGATCGTTTTATATCCCTGGCATGTCTGGCATTGGCAATACAAGTTTCGATTAATTAATACTGTGCTATTTCACAGAATTTGCGTGAACTACTGCATAACTACTATACAAGGTTGACTTAACGCCTGTACTGATATGTAATTGCATGAACATGTATAGTATGTACACCCTGTTACGAAATTCAGTTCACATTTTAGGTGGACGTCCGTACTGCGGAGGGATCTTTGGAGAGGTGTGGGGCCTAATGGGACGAGCGTCCCTTTACCTTTGAGAAAAGGTAAGAGTGCTTAGAAGCAAAATAATGCCATCGTTTTCATGATATATATCCATTTGAATTTGCGTTTGTGTGTTATAGAATGCTAACCATATGCAAGAAACATTCGGGTGGGGGGGGGGGCGTTCCCGTGGTCCCTGTGGCTAAGGCCTTGTATATATTAAATATATAAAACATTTAAAATACATAACCTTATATGAGGATTGGTATACGCATTTATCTACTTTCTCAGCGATCTAATGAAGATGTGTTTTTTATTAAAGACGACAATCTAGTGCCGTTCGACTCACGAAACTTTGTCTAGAAATGTCAATTACTCACTCAAAGTTTACTGGTTAAGAGAAACCTCTTTATATGCTTAGTCGGTCTTTAGCTGAAGAGAGAAGCAGATCACAACGTGCTGGAAAATCAAGTAGCCTATCCAGTAACATTTTTTATAGCTATTTATTTTTCTTTGGTTAAATTTCCTTGCCGTCCCAGTTTTCGTCCCTGAAAATGCTTTGTGTGTGGGAGGGACATCTTTTCCTCTAACTCTGGCTACGCCACTGTCAGCTAAATAATAGAATGACGTAGGCGTGCTGGTACTCATATAATTATTCATGCAAAATCATGACTGATAGTTGTCTCCGTTAGCTGAAACTGTTCGTAACCAACCCTCGGGCCCCCTGAGAAATGGGGGCCACTGTTAAATGAACCACTTATAGCTACGCCTATAAAGTAGCTCTACGCCTCCAAATAAGCTCTAGCTAAGCCTCTGCTGGTTAACAGATATACATTTCATTTAAAAATTTGTATCAAAGAAAAAATATAATATCAACCTACCTATTCATAGGTCAAAACATGCTCCTTTGATTAAATATCTTATATAAACGAAAAATATTTTCCTAATCATTTACAGTCATTATTGATGTAATTCTTACAGTCAATAAACAAATTAGTCAAAGCCCAGGGAAACAGCTGACATGTTTATTCAATCAGATGTGAAGATACTCGATTCCGCAAACAGGCTGTGACGTAGGCATCATAAAACAAGGAAGTATTGTTCATATAGAATACTACTGACAAACTTCGAATGTTCCAAACTGTGTTAATTAGATATTAATACATACATATTGATAGTGTAGAATAGATCATACCGTACATTTCACGGTATATTAGATGTATTGTTCTAGTTCATGAATGTTATATAGTGCTGATTGATTAGTAGTATCACTTCCTGTCCTTTCGATACTGCTTTAATTTTGCCTTCCAACCAAAAGCGAAGTAACTTAGTTAAAATAATCACTCATAAATGTTTCTTAAAAATATCGATAAAAGCAGCTTAACCAGAACAAGTACATCAACATTTTTACTAATTCCATCGGATGAGTAGCATTGACGTCGTTTGGCGCACAACTACAGAACATTTAACATGAACCACACTAAATGTATTCTAGATTAAAAGTGATCATCATAATTAATGGTCGTTTTAATAACCAAATACATATACATGTATTGAATTGCAATACCGTTGCTGTCATTGCAACTAGAGGCACGATAGTCAATAAGTATACAGTAGGTGTTATGCTGTATATATCGGAACAAGGACAATTCAACATTATGCCACCGAAGCTTACTGCACTATTGACTGACAGTTCAAGATATAAATAGCTGTAAATAATGTTAAGTTGAATTGCGCATGTCTTTTCACACAAGCCAATAATACTATAGATGTGCAGCACATTTGTATAAGCTGTTCACCAAATCATATTTCATTTAAAATGATGGCATTAATGGACATCCATACTACTACGGTCATTTCAATAGGGTGTTGGTAACCCCTAAATAGATACCCTGTGTCACTTGCCATCTTGCACTTCATCGAATATATTTTTGCATGTCATTTATACAAACTCGAAATCATGGAGAAGTGTTTCAAAGTTTGTTTGACTGTTTTGCCGATTTGGAACTCGTTTGGAACAGAAATGGTAAGTCTTTCTATTATTTAATATATTTTTTTTTACTCCATTGAATATCTTCTGTTTCAAAAATAACATAAGTTGCATCAATGTGTTGTTGAGCTGACTCTGTAAATATTAAATTATGTGACAAAGTGAAGTGTTAGCGTCTTCGTAGAAATAGAAACAAATTGACAAAAAATCCTGATAAATTTCAGTCAGAAGGCCTTCAATTTAAAATACTTAGAATTGTTAACTTCGCGAAAGGACAGCAGTGTTTCAAAAAATAACAAAACGTCTTTAATTTAACCACATATATTGGAATAAAAACTTTAATTGGTTCTTCTATGCTTAAAAACATAATTCTCTAAAAATTTCTTAAATGTAAAATACTTTAAAAAAAAGCTCATGCATACATCTCAAACGTGTTTTCGTTACACACCAATTTTTCAAAGTCAATCAAGTTTCGTGATATGGCCAGCAAAAAGTTTTCTCATTTCAAACTTATGAGTATATCGCTCCCCACATATCCTTCACAGCACGTAAGTTCTCAAGGTTTCCCTCCAATAGCCAACCCTACCTTTCACAGATACCTACCAACACGTTACAACACTCAATTCATATGATGAATTAGTGAGCTTACATTCACATGTAGATCATTCAATAAATTCTCATAAATTTATGATTCATAATTTTGGCTACGAGTACGATAGCTAAACAAAATAATTCATTTATTTCAGCGATAATTAAAAACTAAAATATAATTTTTTCTTTTAGATACATGAGTTAACATTTTCTTCTTGTGAAAAATCCAATTATGAGATTCCCTCTTGATACAGAGCGATATTCGGTACGCTTTGTATGGTTAAATGTTTTCAATGTTTTTTACCCATTTGTTATAATGCATTGCTTTTATGTTATAATTCGATATAAAGTACATACGTATAACTTGATTTTTATCTGCATAAAGGCAACTTACTTTTTCAGCTTATTTTGATATGATTTCCGAACAGACACTTTGTTGCTCGTCTTTGTTCATGTTATCCTTACGAATACATTAAAGCAACATATGCGTTAACTAATCCAAAACAAGACTTCCAATTCAAATAGTCAACAGTTGGGTAACTACAGTGAACAAAACCATAATGATAAGATAATCCTGTAAATTAGATATCTATAACTTGAAAGTGTGGTTCAGGTTTAATCAAATTTGAAGAAATTCTCAGTTTTACGTTTAATTACATTGTTGTAAACTATCATGCAAACGCGAAAGTTTCAGGTTTATATGTCTAAATAGCACCTAAATGTATAAAACCTTTACATGGTCATAGAGATCTCTTTAATAGATATCGTTATATGTGTGCCAAAATCTGAAAAACAGTCTGCAACAAAAATAAAGGTACTTTGAAATGTATTTTGAAAATATATTATTAAGATCACTATTATTGTACATGTACATATTCAAGGAAACAACGTTGAATGAAAATAAATCCAACTGGTGTACACGACAATCTAATTTAAGACTAATTTATTAAAACTAAACTTACTGCTAAACATAGAAAACTTAGTCTACATGGATTTATTTCCGAACGAAATATCAAAGATAAAAGACTTCCACAAAGCCAGAAATAAATGAAAAATCTAATTTTCAGAAAGTACGTTCTGATGGTATGATACGCGATCATGAAAATGTCTCAGGCGATTTGGATGGCTAGCTTCCAATGTTCTCTCTTTTCGTGTTTCTCACTTCCTTCAGTTGGGCTATATTGTTAGATATTTCCAGGAAATGTAATCCCAAAATACCGTTATTTTAAATATGAAGGATATTAGAGCACACAAAATGTAAAACAGGTTCATTTATTTTATTTGAAATGATAAAGTTTGGAAAGAAAAAACTCAGTCACAAGCCTTTTAAAGTGACAGTCAAATAAGATTGATTTCCTCAATGAGTATGTCGAAAAGTAATATAACTTGACCAAAGGTGACTCCTTGATAGCGACTCAGACTTTAATGTCGTATTACAATGCCAAGATAAGATGGAAATTAAAAGGAAAAATAAGATTTTGAATCTGAATGGGAAATTTTAATTGAGATATTTTTATACATCGTTAGCTGACTAAAACAGTGACAGAAAATGTGCATCCCTAAGTATGCTCATATGGCTTTCAATAAATTAATTTAAGAAACAATGAATAACTTTTCGTTTAACGTACGTTTATGAACATTGAGCTGTTTTTACTTCTGTTTTGATTCTTGTGAGTTAAAATTAAACACCTATAAATTATTGTATTGTTTGTCGAATGTGTGCGACTTGTTTTACTGTGTATTTCTAATTAACGTGTCGCGCTATTTTAATAAAATGTGCAACGACGTCGAACGTCTAGTAAGCATTAGCGATTAAGTGATAATAATTACAACTAATAGTATTTGAAGAGCATTTTTTTTAAATGATACTGTTATTACACGATCTTTAAATTAATAAACTAGAAGATTAAAAGGATTGAAAGTCTCTTTCCAATGGAATAGACGTTATCAAATCATACTCAAAATAAAATCGTAGTAAAATGTTTCATTAGTCTTTGTGTAATCAATCCAGACAAAACATAAGACAAAAAAAGCTGTATAAATGCCTTATCAAATAAAGACAATTGCACGGAGGAATTGTATTTTTTTTGTCTTCCATTTAGTCATTTTTGTTACATTACAGCTTCAAATTTAGGCTGTATTCTAGACATAGTGCGACAGGCAAATCTAAAATGTCACCCGATCATACGAAAAACACTAAAGGCTAATATTACTACCGGAATAACTCAATGCAGATGCAGGGAACGTTTCTATAACTATACACTTTACAATGTATAGCTTTGTTGTTTTATTTGTCTTTCTTTTTTACTTAGACATAATCTATAACAGGAATAAGTAAATACAACATAATTGGAGTGAGAAAAATCTCACCAAAAATTAAATTGCATTTCATTTTTATTGAAAAAAATCCTTTTGACACAATCCAGTTCACCAACATTTTAATGACAATCCAAAGTGATGTTTTTTTGTCAAATATTAGAATATTTTAGGCTAGTTCACCGTGTAAAGAATTAAATATGTAATGCATATATTAACTACAACTGTGCGAAATAGTGTATTAGGTGTTAACGTATAACCTGGAAATAAACTACTACGAGAAAGACAGATATTCATGATCCTTTAAGTTATCTGTTAATTATCTAATCACAAATACCGTAGTTTACTTTGATTTTCACACAAGGTGTTCCATAAAGTCGTGGCGTTCATATAAACGTTCTTGTAACGTTTAATAGTATCAATTTGAATACAGTAATTAAATGTAAAACCAACGCGAAGATATTCTCATCCATGTAGTCTTTGATACTTAATGACCAGACTACTTATAATAGGACCACTGAAAATGTACTCCATCTATAACATGTATGCGATGGGAGTAGTCACCGCTCCCCACACATACTCTCCCTCTTCGCTGCCCTCAATCACACCCTCCTACCCGACTCACACCCTCCCTTCGTTATGTGGCTATTTGGTGTAGTATACAACTTAACGTTTCTTATATCGTTTACAGTAACATATAATATAATTCAGTATACAAAGGAAACTCTCCCTATACTTAAAAAACATCGATGATAGACATTTACAAATTAAACGATATTAAATACATTACACTGTATTTAAAGGTCTCTTTTCTAACACGTTGCAAAAACTAGAAAGTATTATCATAACATTTATCACTACTCCATGTATGGTAATAATTCGCTTGATATGTTGAAGGATATCTAATTAAATTCTAATCATAATTTGTGGTTATCGTTCGAAAGAGCATTATATTCAAGGGAACAAACGGCATGTGATACTCAGCATTTGGTGACAATAAATTCAATGTTTTATACAGATACAAAAATAACGTCGCACACTGTCTGTGCTTCCTGAATAACATTTTCGACGACAACATTTTTTTTTTGGCTATATCCCAAAGAAATCGCCTTGACCGCTTCAATCTCTTTGTGGAGATAGTATTATACCGTGCACTTTATTCTGTTGGCAACAGCAAAGTATAAAATTAAGATTTTAATTTTTTTTCATGTTTTGAGGTACGTGTGATACCATTCTTTGTATCCAAGGGCCATATTCTGTTTTATTAAGATAATTTTCTAAATTCACTACTGGAAATGCTATAAAATATGTTTTTTTCTTGACAAATAACATCGTCATTTCATAAACTTTGAACTGTCTTATGCTCGGCTGTTCTTACATGTCTATGTCATTATTATTCGGAATTAACAAACAAGAAAACATGTATGTGTTTAGGCTGCTTCCGATCCTTCATACTTTTACAAATTTAAAACCGAGTATTTGTTCAATTCTTGTCCGCTATGGCAGAGCTATATCACTATGGAAGTTTAGTGATTAATGACTTGGTCTAAAAGAAAAAAGATGAAATTCCTCGTTCCTTTCTTAACCTCCTCTTTTCTTTTGTCCTTTCTGTTGACATTCTTTATCTCTTGCAATTTTTATCATAATCATGATCATCATGTTATAAAAGATACAATTTTAATGCTAAACGTCCATTCTTCTAAGTTCTAACTGTACCACGTAGATTTGTTGAGGTAGCATTACTAAGGTTGTCTTCTATTCGCTGTGCCATAACGTACTTCTACTATTTTGCATTGTAGATATAAGTTTGAATGGCGGTGAACCAAAAATGTACAGGAAGAATATATTTGTCGTCATGTGAGGGTCCAACACAGGGTCTTCTGTAAAGAGTTCAGTTATAATGAAATATGGGCCACAATCATATGCAATGATCATGTCATTTGTTTTGCCAATCATTTAGTATTCATGACCAGCATGCGTTTTGATATGAGTAGCAAAATGTCTTCCATCTTAATTTTCCATCTTAAATTTCCACCCGTGGGAGACTCGATAAAGTTCAATCTAGTTCGATGTTATTCTCTGTAAAAGGATTACAGATTTCCAATTTGACCTTTTTCACAGTTTGTGTGTGTGTATTACGTGTGAGAATAACCTATATTGTTGGAGCCAATTCCGATTTCTGCTCTTAATCGTTTTTCTGTGGTTCGTCGATTGTAAGAAGTTTAAGGTCGTTTTGTTATGGTATGTACAATTTTCGTGAGCAATTTTGGTCAGCACAGTTCAAACGTGATATCCACATCATTTGGCAGGTTTATCAGAGGAATATATTTTTTTTTACGTTTTCGTTCTATCGTTGCATGAACATAAACTACGAAGTGCAATGATGTTGGTTCTTTGTCTTTGCAATGGAGCATAGTTTATTCCTAGCAATAAGTACAACGATCTATTGCATATAGTAAGTTCGTGACAGTGTTTCCACTTTGAAGAATTCAACTTTCTATCATTATAACGAACTAGGTCTGCTATAAGAAGGAGCATAAGGCAAGAAAAAAAGATAGAAGGAAGAAATTGACATCGTTATCCCGCCTATGACTTATATCTTTCGAACAAACAAATAGATAAGCTGATCTAGTGCCAATCAAAACTAGTGTTGCGCCGATAATCGTTTGTGATATCGGTATCGGCCGATATTTGCAATATCGGCGGCATATTGGTATGGGTAGAATTTAGCCACATTGTCAATAACGGCAAACCTATATTGAACATTTCCTTGTTTTTTCCCACAACAAAGCCACTTCTGGTGTCTTGCGATGATTTATTAATCTGTTCTAGCTGGTCAAACAAGCATGACGCAAGTTCTGAAAAATATTTACCGATCTAATGATATAAGGATCTGTAGGAATACCAGTCAGGCCACTGAACGTTACGTACATAGCAGTCTTTGTAGCGCTTTAAAGTAAATTTCACCAGTCTATGTGACAATATGAATATAACTACAGTAGTAGCTTATCACATTAACTTGCACAGTGCTTCTGAGTCCTCAGCTGAGTATAAAATTAATAACACGTGGACACCCCTACTAAAAATGTTTATCTTTTAAAAAGCTGCAATTATTATCATTATTATCATGGATACATTTCATTAAAACATAAATGACTGTTGAAAAGATTGTATTTTGAGAATCAAGTTTATAGCAATTTGTCGAATAATTCAAGGACGAGGCACTTGCTAATTTTGGCTAGGCTTAGTTGTCAGTATAGCCGGCTAATGGTAGGATATAATTTTTAAGGAAATTAAAACAAATAAAGAAAATGTTGTTGTTTCGGTTCTGTAAAACACAAAGAGTAGTGAAAGTTCTTAGCCAGGATACGCTCATGTCTTTTCTACATGAAGTTAGTTTTGTTCATAACTCGATGTCATCTTTTAATATTTTTTTGCTAAGAAATTCATGGCTCTATGTGACGTCAATTTTGAACGTATTGGGTCAAACAGAGTAACGAATCGTTCAACAAAAGCAACAAGAAGAATGGACTTGTGTTTTTCCAAGAATAAAATGCTAGCACAAAGTTTCTTGCATATCATCTTGTTGGGGACTTCTGGTCGTTCAGTTAAAAAGAGGTTAGGGTTAGTGATATAGAATAGGCACAAGGGAGTTAACAAGTGGTTACTGTTTGTGAGTTGTGCAATATAATATTTTACGATAGCCGATAATAATTCTGATACTTTATGTATTAAAGTATGACTTAAAGTGCTATTTGACATTTATTCTGGCTCTTTAAAAATATAGGTATCGGTATGGGGTCGATATTGGGATTGAACTATCAGATATCGGCCAGATCCGATGTTGGCGATATCGGCACAACACTAGAAAAAATGATTTCAAATAGAAGCTAAGCTGAGCTTCTGCAGCGCTGCTCCAATTGTTTAGTAAATAAGATATACCATGGAGGTAAAAACTGTTTTACCTCCATGGATATACAAATCTATGGCTATGAACTTACCTTACAAGTAAAATGACACCATTCAAAACTCAGAGTTTCATTGTCCACGGTAAGTATCACGACACGGTAGTCTTAGTCCAATAAGAATAGCTGTGACTGTTAAACACAGTTGTGTTACAAGTCATGTCTGAAATGTTCTAATGTCAAAATATAACTTGAACAAAGAACATCTGTCGGCATTAAGCAACACAGCTGTTTAAGGAAGCAGCCAGCTATTGCCTTTGTTCTTACGTTCTAACGTAAACTTACGTATCATGTACCAGGGTAGCTGCAACACCGGAAAAATGCCATTAATCTAATGTTTCCTGGAAGAAAATTTGTACTCTGTAAGTGATCATTGACCTGTGAATCAGATATGGAATATAGACAAAAAAAAACATCATTAAAAGTGGTTATCCGGAGAAATTACCAAAGTTTAAATCGACTTTACTCTTAAACTAACATATTTTGGACCAGTTTGCGAAAAGTTCTTTCTTTCCCCCACACTGGTTTTATTAACATTAGATTTAATCTGATCTTGCTTAGTGTTGACTGCAATACTCTGTATGTCTTGTAATGTATTCAGTAAATGTCTTTTCTTACACAGATAATCGTCAGTGCCGAGGGAAGATCTTCAGGTAGGGGTATTATTTATATTATATGATTTATCTTATAATAAGATGTAGCCTCTGTAAGTTGTATCACTTATGTATTGTTAACGTTAACACCTCAGTTGGACAACTTGAATGGCTGGAAATGTTAGCTTTTAATGGTCGCTCTTGACGTTTTGTTTTTCAATCGTGTTACTATTTCCGAATATCTATTTCGATGTTGATTTCCACTGAGTAGTATACTTTCGATCTTTTTATATCCTACGTGCCACATCGATATTTTCTCAGGTACTTTAAACAAAAGGGATTTGCCTGTTTTCGTGAGTCTTTTGATCTCACTTGGATATGATTGATTACTTCGGAAGCCCGGTTAAAAAGAAATTCAAGTTTTTGGTCTTTGAATTTCCATTGCAGGCTGAAAACTAATCACATATAATGCTTCAAAACAGTTACATCTGAGAATTCAATAACGATTACTTCATTTAACTTTAGTCGTGATATCTTAGACTATATGGTAGTTGAGTAATAGTTGATATTTAAACTGTTGTATTGCTTTAACTCGCTTAGTAACGAAACCAGTTCTCTTACAATTAGCTGAAAAGTCTGATAGTAAAAATAACAATAATAATATTCGGTTCATGTAGCGCGTTTAAACAGCGATAGGTTTCAAAGAGCTTTACAGAGCTTTACAGAGCTTATATTACCCCTGTTCAATAATAACCTGTCCCAGAGACAATCCCTCTAGATAGCTGCAGCTATATATTGCGCCTAATGACAAGTTACCCATGTACCCATTTAGCCCATAGGTGGAGAGAGGCAATTGAGATAAAGCATCTTAGGCGATATTTTCGTTAGCTGAAATGATTTTTCAGTCACAATAAAATGTTAACTTTGTTTTACTTTCCATCCAGGTTCTTCATACTTTGTTTTTCAACAACCTGCGTATCCGAGAGATTGCAAAGAAGTATCGAATGCATGTTCCTCTACCCACAATACATCTGGAGTGTACCTTATTAAACCAGATGGCTATCCGGAACCGTTTGAGGCTTACTGTAATAATGATCTTGATGCTGGTGGATGGACGGTATGGCTGATTACTTGATGTCTTCTTTTCAACTTTAAATAGTTTTGTACAAATTTACTTCAGAGTTTGATTGCAGCAATATATAGCGATGTAATTCAAAGTCGTTATTTCAAATAGAATCTCGCTTTTTTTTATCGAAACGAAAGTTTGAATCAATTATTTTTAATATTGTGGAATTTAAGTACCAGATTGTACTTAGGTACAGTGTAGTTCTTCTTCCAAGGAAACTGTAAACATCTAGCCCAAACTACAAACTGAAGTTAGAAATATAAGTTAAAATTTCTGTGTAATAGTTGTTAGCAACAAATCGCATTGCAGTAGTGAACAAATAATAATATTTCAATCACGTCCTAGTTAACGCTTAACTTCTTTGATATTCTTTGAAGGTATTACAGCGACGAAGATCGGATTCTGTAAATTTTAGTAGAAGTTGGAAAGACTTCAGAAATGGCTTTGGCTTTCTAGGGAGTGAGTTTTGGATCGGAAATGAGAAAATCGCCGTCTTAACAAATCAAAAGCGATACCAACTGCGAATGGACTTTGAGAACGTTGCTGGAGAAACTTACTATGTAACATACGACGAGTTTCGTATCTCAGATGAATGGGGAGATTATTATATATCTAGTTTAGGAACATTCGAAAGATCAGATGGTGAGTGTCTTTTACATTATTATTAAATATAAAGCCAAAAAAATCATAAAAATCGTGATCATTTATTAAATGTCAAACGTAAACGTGCAGAAAATGAAAGGTTTATTCTGAAAACGAAAGGATCTTTTGGAAGTAAATTTGGCATGTCAAATATGTTTTGAAGAAACTGCTACAATATATATAGTACGAGTAAACATATAGTATATCAGCGAGTACAACGGCGCTACAATACATATCGTAGCAATTACAACATGATATGATATGAGTGCAAGTACAAGCTTCTAGTGCGAGTTCAAACACTTAATCTTGCATTAGTTTCTTTACTATAATTCCAAAATGCCTCCATTAGCTAAAGTGTGATTACGCACTCACTACAAGACTGCTTCGTACTCAACACCGACCATGGCTCTGAACAAGGAACCGTTCCTAACGTTAGTAAAACATAACGTTTACAATTAAACCAGGTTCGTCTCCCAGTTTGATCAGAACAACCAACGAAAAGAAATTTGATGTTGTTATTAATTACCATTGTTGTCAGAGAGCAGTATACTTACATCTAGAGAACTCTGAAACAGAAACAAGCCATGACTACCTTGTTTCAGACTAATTGCACAACAAAGATGGTGTTTTATCTCGTTATCAGAATAAATAGTAACATTAATGTGACCAAGGAACGGCCACTACATATTTAAAATGTTCTACATTTATTAGAGCAGCTTCTGAGTGTATGTTCCTTTCCTTTAACCTTCTGACAACCACGTATTTAAGTAATGACGACAATTTATTCTATGCCACATGTTCTATTTTTCGTGACTGTATCAGGTTACTATTAAGTTCATTTTTTCTTTTCTGTTCTCTAGACATACCCCCTGAATGGTGTCCAGCTAATGAGATATTTAGCAATGAGACCTGCGAAAGGAATTGTGACGACCCTGATACTTGCATCTCGGCTACCTCTCGCACAAAATCAGAGCAATGTGTTTGTGTCGGTGATTATATGAGACAGCAAGAACAATGCATCCCTCTCAACCAATGTAACTGCTTCGTTGCTGACAAAGGAAGTGTATTAATGGTCAGTACGGTTCTTTCATTTTAAGTGCTTTGCTCTTAATGACCTTTTCCACATAATAAAAAGCAAATGGTTTACTTACATTTAGTCAGGAAGCACAAGACTACTCCTACAGATGTCATTCCCTTATAAACCTTACACAAAAATGCATGGATACTACTAACGATAGTTTTGCGGCGAGAATGAATTGTAGGCCTAATGTATAGTCGCATAGGCCGTTTTAATGCAACATTTGACGGCTACATTTTCATGGCGAATCCCGCGGACTCCTACATCGGAGCTGGCTTCAGAGACCTTATTAAACTTTCATAAAGATCCAAATCCTTACCTAGATCATTCAGGGGAAGTTTGCAATAGCCACCCACCGTTGCAATCCTGTACATTTCACTGTGACAACCGCATTTTCATAATTAATTTACTTTATTTTTTCGTGGAATTAGGAAGGCGATTTTTACGTCAATTCAAGATGTACACGAAAATCAACTTGCCGAAACAACCAGATTATACAAGCGAGTTACCAGTGTCGTGATCACGCAACCTGTGCTGAGAGGAACGGTGTCCGTAAATGTTACTGCAATTCAAACTACCAAGGGGACGGAGAGACGTGTACCCACAACTGCTTCGTTGCTGACATAGGAAGTGTATTAGGGGTCAGTACGGTTCTTTCAGGTCATTTTTATAAGGCTTTGTTCTTAATCATTGTCCATTTAATTTGAAGGAAACCTTTAATATTTATACTTGTTAATAATCACATTATATTTACAGATAACCGAGTGGCGTGTGCATCGTGGTTGGGAAAGGGCCATTGACCCATTTTTGGGTCGCCAGTCCAGTCAAAACTGTCAGTCGAGGGATGTATTACGTTTAGTCGGGAACCACGAGATCCCTTCTACGGGTGTGCATACACTTATAAGCCTGACACAAAAATCCATGGATACTTTTTCACAGTATTGCGGTTAGAAATATTTGTGTGCCTAATGCATAGTCGCGATAAGCCTTTGAATGCAATATTTGCAACTACTTTCTCTTTAAGACGGATCCCTTCGCCCCCTACATCGGAGTTGGCTTCAAATACTTCATAAAACTTTCATAAAGGTTCAAGCCCATACCTAGATCATTCGACGGGAATTTTTCTTTGGCCACCCACCGTTGAAATCCTGTACATTTCACTGTGACAACCGCAAATTCATAATTCATTAGTTATTGTTTTTCTTTTCGCTGAATTCATTAAATTAGGAGGGCCACTTTTACATCAATTCAAGATGTACACGAAAATCAACTTGTAGGAACAACCGAATTGTAGATGAGAGATACCAGTGTAGTAGTCACGCAACCTGTGATACGAGGAGCGGTGTCCGTAAATGTTACTGCAATACAAACTACGAAGGGGACGGGGTGACGTGCACAAGCGTGCTCCCAAAAGATTGCCAAGAGCTTTATGTTTCCGGTACACGCAGTGATGGTGTTTACACCATTTACCCTGATGGTTGGTCAAGCGGCATTCAGGTTTCCTGTGAGATGGAAAGTAACGGAGGAGGATGGACAGTGAGTTCGCAAACAATTAATGATTTAAATCCATACCTTCCTCATATGATACTTTAGTACCCTCCTTAAAATGATGCACTGCAGATCTCGTTCAATTGAACTTAACCATATTAGGGGGAAACAATCTAAAAACAGATCACTCTTGCGAATGATCACACTCTGACAATATCCATATCTATGTTAACTATCTATGGCTTTGCATGTCATGCTCTTAAGGATTTGTAGATTATACAGTTGGCTTACCCTTTTTCTTCATTTCATAGGTTTTCCAGCGACGATCGAGTGCCTCTGCTGACTTTTATCGTGGTTGGTCGGACTACAAGAACGGTTTTGGTAATAAAAATCAAGACCACTGGCTAGGTAATAAATATATCCACTCTATGACCAACCAGAAAACGTACCAGCTTCGAATTGATCTAAGGGACTCCGGCTCATCATCGAAATATGCAGTTTATTCGACTTTTAGCATTAATAACGAGGCAGACAAGTATCGACTATCAGTTGGATCACACAGTGGAAATACAGGTGAGTAGTTGATGTTCTAACCATTGACTCATACATAAATCTGGTATGATTACGTCAATTAGGTGAAGCGTGGAGGCCCAAAAAAACACCAAAAAAACATGCCAACCAAGGAGGATCATGTGACGTGCTCCCCTATAGCAATTAATTCTTGTAGTACTCCTTAAATGTTTATTCTGCAACAACTAATGTCTTGATCTAAAAGCTACCGCATTTCTGGCTAAATGATATGATATGAGTTCAAAATTCACAGCAATTTTAAATTCCAAATATTGCTATTTTCTTTCAAGCATTTGAACTACAACTTGAACGCACGTAGGTTTTCAGAACTGTATACAGTGTGTATAGACATAAGAAGCAGACGATAAGATTCGCTTTTCATCGGCAACACAGGTCTCTTGGCCGTATTTGCACGTAACAAGCACATAACAATCTATAAAACTATGACAGTAGATATTCTTATAGTAGCCAGGCTATATGTATTTCTGACACAGGGAAATTAAATCTTAACATCACTATTATCCCAACCTAAACGAGTATTCTGAAATTTAAACTCGCAACACTTCAAACTTACAAAGGGGTTAATAATATATTAGTAGTACCTGGAAGCATGTCACATTTGCCTTCTCGTTACTGTATAGTGAGTCTTTAAGTGGTATGTATATTCAATGATTCTCATATGTGAAAACATTGAGGCGCTATTTTAATTTAATCATGTTATATATAAAGTCATCTAGGGGTTATCATTCATAAAACATTGAAACAGAGAAATCAGAAACGATTTATTTGTAAATATTCGTCTGTATAGATTCGAGAAATTTTATACAATCAATCAGTCTGTCTGAAGAAGTTATACGTACGAGACTAGATTGTACATGTTGATAAGGACTAAATAATAAAATGCCGATAATCAATATCATTCAAGATTTTCATAAATGTAATACATCGAATTTTGGTAACTTTGTCGAAACCTAAAATAATAGCTACTACATTAATAGTAAATTCTCTTTATACAATGTCGTTTCTGTTCTTCATTTAATCGTATTTATTTCATAATTTATGTACAGTGGAAATTTCAATCTACGTTTATAGTCCAACGTATGAGCGCAGGTTGAAAGATACGAAGATTACAAAGTGCTATAGTTATAGGGTGAATAATTGAACAATCGATGGGCAATAACACCCTATACCCTGTATACAGTAGAACAAGGAACTTGGAGCCAGCCAGATATTATATTACAACCATAATATTAACAGAAATAATTACTTCTACTTGATTTTTGTTTTATTGGGAGATGTTTTTTTCCAGCAAAATGCCATTGTTACTTTGTATGTAATAATACCATGTTAGATTACACAGGACTAGATCTTTCAATGATCTGTTGTTTTCCTACTTCAATGATATATGAAGCTACATCACACAGCCCCCCCCCCCCCCTCCCTCCTTGTCCAGGTTCAAAGAGAGCCTAAGTTGGCCTATGTGGTTCAAGAAAAAATAAGCACTGGGTTAAATAAGGTGATACATGATAATTTTGTTATGCAAATTAGATTCAAAATAATGTTATTCAACAAATTATAAATTTAACACCGACACACACAAGACATTTATAACTAGAGTTTTGACAGAGTAGGAAACTACTCAGTTGTGAACTTAGAAATAACAAGAAAATAAATAAATTAATGAATAATATTGTAAATAAGTGCCAATAAATAAATATAAAAAATAGCGATATTAGCGACTCTAGTAACCCAAACCTAGCATTTGGTTAAAGTGGTTTCCGCATCTGTATTCTACTCCTGTTGTGGCACTGTATTTCAAACAGAATAACAACAAAAATATATAAAAACGTCCTTGCAAAGACAAAATACCTATTTATGTATCCTAAATATTGAACACAAAAAACAAAACATTTACGGAACTGACGTGTTCATGTTGGTAGGACAAAAACGCACTGCCCTCTTTTTTGCATCCGATGTTGGGTTCGTTCAAAGTATATACGTTGACCGGTTTATTAACTCTTTCTCGTTTTTTGCAGGTTATAATGCTTTGTCTTATAGCAACAATAAACAATTCAGTACAAAAGACCGGGACAACGATGGATGGAGCAGCTACGACTGTGCTGAGAGACATCGAGGAGCCTGGTGGTTCTACGATCATTATGACTGTGTACGTTATTATTATTATTATTGTCGGTCTTACTGTCCTGGGTATAGTTACTATTGCATGGCATTTCCCAATGGTGACAGCAACTGTGCTCAGTGCGCATATTCTCACCTCAACGGAGACTACGACGGCTCTACTCGAGGAACGAATATGTTCTGGGAGAGTTATAGTTTGAATGGTTATGGATGTAGCCTGAAATACACAGATATGAAAATAAAGCCGGTGTAGACAAAAACATATCAAGAAAACACTGCCCAAAAAGCAGGGTTTACTAAGAAGATAAAAGAATGATTGATCCTTCCGCTCAAATCTTCGAGCGTCCTACCGCAGAAAGTGCGACATACAAGAACGAAGAACAACATGTAACCAAATAAAGAACAGAGCGATTCGACAAATAATTCATTATTAGGGGAATGAGAAGATAGTATGAATTGAAATTGATGTATAATTATGAATGTTGACCAGCATACTCTTGTTTGATAGTTTGCAAATTGATTATAGTATGAGTCTCACAAAAGAATAAAAATCAAAAATTGAAGTAAACTTGTCAGTTTTATTTGATTGTTTTACATCTCGGAGTCTTTCTCCACCCCCTCCATTTTTTTAAATATTATTCGTTTTATGAAAACTAAGATTTGCGTGACAGTGGATACGTAACGATCCTTGGTGTCTTTGACAAACATATATCAGGACTGGGAGACTTCATCTTTACCAATCGTTTCAGATTTAGCGCAGTCGAGAAGTCACCTGATGACAACGATTGAAGTCATTATCAGGGTTGTCGTGGAACTACTTACAAAACAAAGAACCTAATCGAACAGAAGAAAATACACAAAATTTAGAAACCGCAAACAATCTACTACAATGCTTTAAAAACTCAATAACGCTATACGTTTGGACTACACAATACAGTAACGGCAAACCACTCGATTAAATAACCACCAGTTAAAGAAAACGTTGTTGAACCCTAACATTTATTCTGTAACGAATATTCTGACTTTTGTCTGCTTGTAATGTTGTGAAGTTCATACCCATAGAATGATAACAAGACATCAGGAGATAAGATAATTAAAACCTGAAGCTCTTCTTTCAGGTTCTCACATATATTTACATTTTAAAGACATTCGTGTAAATGGATTAGTTGATAAACAAATGCCTATATTCACAGTATAACAACGTGTGTCAATTATCCAGATCACTCGATAGGTTCAGTTTGTAAAGGATACTGTTGTGAAGTATTATTGATCTTATTCTATTTCACTTTATTTCTCAACCCATTCCCCACTCTCTCCCATAACCTCTGCTACCCCCACTCTCCTTATCTACCGACAACATTGTGCTTAGCATTATTATTAATTAACAGCATCAGTATAAATCCATCTTCTGCTTCTTCTATATTTTTTTTTGGGGGGGGGGCGGTGGGTATGGCTAATTTTACATATTGTTGGTAAACAAATACAAAATATGCTATTCAAAAACTAATAAATAGCTAATTAATTTCTCTTCTTTGATCACATTTGGTTTGATAAAATGGGAACAAATTAGGGTCTCTCTCCTTTGTCGCTTTTCCAGCCTCCTCAGCCACTCGTCTCTTTTCTGTATCTTTAGCTTGTTTTAAAGCCTCTTGAGCTTCCCTGCTTCCTCTTCTGCTTCCTTCGTTAGCTCTGCTGCCCTCTATTGTAGCCAAATTTTAATATAAATAGTTAAATATTGACGTAATAAAAAAAATGACGAGATAACATATTTACTTAAATAGCAACCAAATTTGAATTTTTAAATTAGACTATGATCTTATCAAACCCCGAATTTCTTCTTTACTTCTGACAGGTCTGTTACAAAAAAAAAACTTGAAATCTATTGTAAAACTTAATTTATTTTACTGAAGTTATTTTGTTCGAAATTTCTGTGAACTCTGCAATTTTCAAATGGTTTGAATTTTGTCGCATGAAACAATAAGTTTAATATGGAGGTCAATTTCACCCATAGAAATTGGAAAATGTGTTCAATTACATGTCAACATCTGCTGCATTATTCAAATGGAAGGTCTATAGTAGAATTCATATTTCAGAGAAATATATAGAAATATATTATAGTTTATGTTCCGCACCCGTACAGGGCCGCTCACATGGGATATCCTGTTCTATTTTCTTCCAACTATAGTAACAACAGAAATAACGAGGAATACTTACAAATTTGCATCATTTGTTGATTTTTGTCTTCAAAATGTCTACTGAATGTGCTCAAAACTTAAGTACGACATTTAAAGACAAAACTTTTATCAAGCATTCCGCTTTTTAATTGAATGGTATCCCAAAAGTTCAATTGGTTTACGTAATTTATCTATGAAATGTACAAAGGTACAGCTAGATGATTTAACACTGCTATGGATGGCACCTTTATAGTCGAAAAGAGTATCATTTTTATTTTATTTGTATGTGCATGAGAGGCAACGACAAAGAAAATTTCGATTTATTAATAACTGTACTATTTCAGACCGGTTCACGGAATGTGTGTGAATTGCATAACTACGAAAGACAATTCAAATTTCAGGGAGACAAACTTGTTCTGACGTCCGTACATGGAGAGGCTTAAGGGGTGGGCTTACGGGGACTAGCGTCACTCGCCTGTCGATAAGAGATCTTTAAAGCAAAATGATACTATCATTACCATTATTTGAACTACTTTAAGGTGCTTTATAAAATGCTGGCTATTGCAAAAAACTTTGGGAACGGGGCAGATACTTGTTCCCGTGGTCCCAATTGCTACGGCTTTGTATATATTAACGATTTAAAACCTTTATAACAAAAATAGTAATACTCGTAGGGAGGTATTCACATTTATCTCCTTTCTCAACTTGTTGAGGTACATCTCTTTCTATGCTAAGTAGGCCTATAGCTAAAAAGGGAAACCTACTGAGAAGCAGATCACACCGTGCTGTAAAATCAAAAAGCCTTTCCAGTATCATATATCATAGATATTTATTATTTTGCCAATTTTCTATGCCATCCCATTTTTCCCCAAAAATCCAGTGCCTTTGGGGGGGGGGGGGGCACATTCCCTCTACC
>JAIPMN010001165.1:1753-15166 GCA_020650975.1 Apostichopus californicus | reverse complement strand
AACCTATAAATGGGTTTCGGTGTCCCTAGGTACATTTTAAAATAAACATCTATCACCAAGAATATTCCTACCTAACCAAAATAAGCTATTAAACTGTCTATTTCACCCACAGTTCTGAAAAGAGATAGACTCTTTTGGAGCACATGTATTCCTAGAAAAAAAGGACCACAGAAGATTACTTAGTTTAAGAAAAAGACAGGTCACACAGGGCCACCTAAGCACTAACTGTTGCCATGTAGTAGTTAGCAATAGAAGTGAAAATTATGGGAACTCCTCAATCTTTCAAGTAAAGGTTATTGATTGTCAAATGAATAAAAACAAAATAAGAAAATGAAAGGAAATGATCAAATGAAAAGGAAAAAACAGTAGAAAAATGAAAGAAAATGATAAATATATACAACAACAAAACATTAAACAGGTTTTGCTCTGGTTACACATTCATAAGGCGCTGTCTGGTGTTATTCAAAGAGAGATTATGAAAAAAAAAATGTTAATGTTTAATTATATCTTTTATACCCTTTAAGAAATCATTAGACTTAATGTTTCCTTTATCTCTTCAGCCTCGCAGTGCGACTTAGTTTATTTCAGCAGAGAGTGATTTTTCTTGGACTCAATTTCCATTATTCAGAAGAATATTTTGTACAAGAACCTTTATATCAATGGAATGGGTAACTGTTGTTGATTTCTTATCTGATAGGTTTCAGTAATTTTGAGCTAAATATGTATGAAAATATGCAAATAAGGTCCCAAATAGCTTATTTTGGAATACATACTACCAATAGTATTTGGTGAATTTTATGTTAAAATAGTATTATCTAAAATATTTCTTGTCATATGAGGCTAAAACTGTGGGAATTGGTTGAAAATGACCGAGATATAAGGATTTGCATAAGAACTGGGGCACGCCCCCTCCTCCAGGCTATACAATACATAAACAATACACGTATATGCAATACACGTGTATACACGCACACGTGCACCGTACCCATTTGAAAATATTTCTTACAGAGGATTGGTTGCGCTATTCCGATAAGAGTCGTATATAGAGAGAGTTTGGCCAACTGGCAATATGTGACGTCATAAGTAAACCATTGGCATCAAAATAGGTCCAGATGTCATTCCCAGTTGCGCGAAATACGAAAAACACCACGTGAAACACTCAGAAAGCAATACCAAGTCTTTGAATCACTGTGCCATTGATGCGTAAGTGAAACACTCAGCATACACTACCAAGCGTTTGAATCACTGTGCCTTTGGTACGTAAGTGAAACACATAGAATGCAACTGGACTACCAAGTGTTTGAATGTGGCACTCAGAATGCGATACACTACAAGTACAACAAATGATGGCAGAAAAAAAATTATGAAGTCTTGGCTGATAATGGTGAAATATTGTCCATTTGTGTTAAATGCAGGACACAGACACATTCTCGTGGCTGCTTGTCCATCTGTGCAACATTTATAGAGCCTGTACTTCCTTCACGATGAGATATTATGCTGCTCTTTAAGAAAAGCATGACATGTTTGTCCAAGGGTGTCGGGTCTGAATGGGGTATGTATATGGTTTAGTAATTATCCCCTATATGTAATATGGTGAAGCTTTAGTAAGCTAATTACCAAGTACTAGTTTTGAGGCAAACCTGGGAGAGGGAAAAGGGGGATGCCCCCACCCCCTTTTGAGAAATGTGGGTTTCTAGTTGTGTATTTGAAAATTTGCTCAAGTTCTGGGAAAATGTGGGATGAGACATAATCTGCCCCTGTCCAAACCCCCATAATCCCACCAGTGGGTTTGTTCGTGTTTTAACCATGCAAAGCTGGTAATGAGCTTTAACAACCCCAGCTCCTATTCCTTATTTACAAAGTGGGTGGGGGGGGGGGGCACTGTCTCATTTAAACAAGCTAACTGTAATTGTTTTGTACTGGCATTGTCCCTTCAAGAGTATAGTGAGCAGAATTTGACCACAAAATGTCTGCCGTGTCAAGTTCTTTCATACCCCGAAATTTACAATACGTCAATAAGCTAACTGTATCTGTTGTGTAATTATACATCAATTGACTCTGGATGCTGTTTGCTATGTTCTGAGCCTCTAAACTCAGACAGACCAGGTCCCAGAGAGTAGTGGTATCATGTTTAGGTAATTTTGGTTATTTTTAGGGAGTAAGATTTCTAAGTGCCAAAAATACGTGCACAACTTGGGAGAGGATGTCAAAAGAATAAAAAAAAAACAATCAGCATATACCTGAAATGGATTCAAACTCATGAAATAGTTAACTCTGCTTCGCTGCAAAAAGTGTAGATTGCCTGCTGTATCGTTGCTAGTAAAATTTGAAGGTGCGTCAATTACGAAGGTGCGTCAATTATAATGCCTTTACTAATTTACACATTGATCGCTTTGCCAATTGTCATTCAAAATTTATATAATAGGATTAGCCTTTGTTCTATAGCAAGTCACATTAAGTGCTCAAAAGTTTGACATTCTTCTTGGAAACTGAGTGGATTAATGTTATCTGTTGGTGGATTTGAACCACCTGCTGAATAAATTCTGCATCACTTGAACAGATTTTTATTATGGCCAAAAATATTACCAAGAAGAAATCATTACTTAGCCAAAAGTTCACTGGCACCTTGCATATTGAAATAACCTACAAGACTACTAATCATTGGGTCTCTAAACCAACCTTAGGCTAGAGTAGACCTAACGTAATGCCTAGGCCTTTCAATATAAAGACCAACGTTGCACATGAGCGTTTTTTTTTCTTGTATTTCTCCCTTGTCCTGTTTTGGTAAGAGTAACGATTTTACAGAAATGTTATCTTCTAGCTGAACTCGAATAGAATATTGGTTGTTGGTCCTAATCTTCTATGATTATTTCTATTTCATTTGTGAACATGTTAATCGTTACTGTTAGGCTAACGATTGAGCAGTTAGACCTACGTAAGGCTACCTCTTGGGGCCTAAGCTGCCGTCAGCTACAAACTGCAAAGCATGGCTCATATAATTGTCCCAAACGAAAACAGTTCAAGTTGAGAGAACACATGAAGTCTTCTCTCATTTTACTTACAGGCTTCAAGACCAGGCTGCCGAGTTGCCCTTATCTTCAGGGTAGCCGTTTTCTACAAGCTATTTGCAAGTTCCATTTCATTTTAACGCGCCATGGCCACAGTACACGCTCTTGGTTCTTAATTGGCTCTTGGAAACGGAAGCGCGTCACAGGTTAACTTATTTGTCGTCAAAACACATTGAAACTAACCCCAGCCGTGGTCGTTGCGATCAAAGGAAGCGACTCAGATTTTGACAGGCATATAAGAAACGAAATACATAACAGTCAAAGAATTAAAGTATACGTAAGGTTATGACATTTATGTTTATCTTCACACCTGAATGCATAGAAAACTAGCTGAAAACCTGTCATTCCACTTGTTGATTTTATGCCTCATCCAAACGAAAAGCACATATCACAGTCGCGGCTAGGCTACATCACGGACGCACAACTAAATCATTAGGCCTACAGTAATAGATCCTACAATTGAATAGAGTAGGCCTACACATATAATGACAATGTATCATCACTGAATTGTTCAGGTTTGCCAATAGTAGTTGTACCAGAGGTCATTGTCTTCAACTTTTCTTTCTAATAGGGTTGTGAATGAAAGGAATGGTTTGCCTGAGAAAGTTGTATTGCAAGTAGTGTGAATGGGTTTAAGAATGCTTTGGACGAGTACATTAAGTATGAATTTTTGTGTCTTCGGTTTAATTTCTCTCCCTCAGAGTCCTTGCTTGGGACTTGATTGTCCCTCCTGATCCTTTTTTCTACTAAACTTAACTATATACTTTAGTGTAGGATTTAGCAATAGTTGGGAGTCTGTGGGCAAACCTTAGACTGATATTGTGGTTGTGAATTTATCAAGAATGTAGTACTAGGCTATGGTAGGTGCAATATATTAAATGGGTCTGTCTAGAAAAAAAAAAGCAACAACTGGATTGTGGTGTATTTTGTAGCTTATGTATTTTCCAATAACATCAACTGAGCACAGGGCTGTTGACATCATTCGTTGTTTTATATGCTGACACAAAATGGCCATAATGATAATTATTAATTGATTACTTATTCTTCATACTGCCATTACTAGCCTAACCTGAACAGTGATATTTTAAAATGCAACAAGTCTTTAAGCTTTTCATTAAGAATCCATTCAGCCTGTCCTATTTCGAACATGTGATTGGCAGGTTTCCGGTTAAACTAGCTTATAATAAAGGAGCTGTTCTGTAAAGTAACAACATCACACATATATATGAATACAAACACACCCATATAACAATTTCTGAATATCTTTTCAGCTGCTCAAAGGTACTGGCAAGTAAGTTTGAAAGAGTTCTTTTAATTCCAATCGTCAATGTGGGTGTCAATTAGGGGAATGGAGATTTACTGACACTAATGCAATGAGTTTCTGGGATAAGTGCATTATCAATGTGTTAAAAGGTGTATAATACTGCAACCCCCAAACATCCCCTCCCTCACCACTAAATTCGCATTTCATTGGAATACACATAAAAGTTTTGCTTTTTAATCAAATACCAGTTAACACTGAATTTTCAAAAGGGATCAAGTCTTGCTTTACAACAGTCAAACGAAACTGTGCATTGCCCAGGTTAGGCCTACGCAATATTTTGAACATGTCTTTATCAACATGTGGTGACCTGGCTCTCAAGATAATTCAGTGACCAAGGCTAGCGTCTAGGGTAGTCTTTGCAATAAACATAACTTAGGCTAGGCTACCAGTACTATAATCAGACTTGACCTAGTGATCCCTTGAAATGTAGCCTATATGCCCCTGCTATTTTGATAAATGATAGTGGACTGCATGCAAAATTAATATTAAACCAAGGCAGAGTCTTTACTTTTGAAGAAGACAAAATTATGTCGAACTGACGTTAGCCTTATTAGGCTATCACTAGAAGAAATAAAGCTGTACCATGAATTGACCCATATGCTCGTTTATCGAAGAGAACAACGTTTGAAACGTTTGTCGATATTTCCAATTAAAGAAATGTTTTAAATTAAACAAGTAAACTATTTTCTTAAACATGGTTTTTTATTGTGAGAAAAGGCAAAAGTAGAACGTTGATTTAATCACTTATCCAGCTCCGTCTTCAAACAACTTCACTCGGCGTGTTTGCTGGCTTATTGTGATCCTTTAAGATTGAAAGAAATACCTTCTTTTACTCAGATGGAAACGGTGAGAGATCCAGAAGTTATTTCTGTTTTAATTGATTTATGTCCTCCTTCTCACTCAGTTGGCGTGATTCCCTCTGCCGTTTGCTTCTCACGCCCCAAAACATCTTCTTCCGTTGCTGACGACAGTTTAACGATAAAAAGGAAATATTTATGATACGATCAATGAAAACGATCTGAAAGATGACTAACATTAAGATGTATTATAAATGATGTGAACTTTGTAACCTATAAGACTATCAAACTGCAAACAGTTGTTTTACCTGCCAGTACATTGGGTTAGTACAGTAGATTAATGAAGCATCTTCTTTCTGGCATAAAGCTTTCAGCCACCCCTATTCATAAATTATAATCATTGTAGCTTCTAACTCACTAAAACTTCTTGAATAAAATGATGCAACATTTACTCAAAGCATTGCAGGAGTTTGGAGATGGGGAACTTTGGGAGGAGATTTGTTTAGTTAGTTATAACAAAATGTGATTACAAAAATAATATACTCCAAGTCAAAGGTCACATTAAAATGTAATTTTGGAGTACTTGCATTGCATTGTTATGGCAGTATGCCATGTATATAATCTGTAGAATTCTGTACGGATCTACTATTCACTTAAGTTTATTTCACATTTGAAATGTTAACAACCGAATGACACCAGTTCTGTAATCTTCATACTCAGCTACGTGTTGTTCACCTCCAACTAACATCTGGGTAGCTCAGTCAGTAGAGCATAGTACTGTACTCCAAAGGTTACAGGATCAAGCTCCTATTGATCCAAATTATTTTTCAACTTTATTTATAATTTCCCAATTAGCTTTCTGTTGTACACTTTTTTAGTTTTTTTTTTTAATATTTTTTATTCAACAGAATACGAAAAGAGATGAATTTAAATTCCCTGATGATGTTGTGGGAAAATTGATTAGCAATTACAAACTAACTCTGTTGTCTGAAGTACTGAGAATTAAACTTGAAAGATGTAAAAAAAGTTGCACAACGTTTAAAAAAGAGACAAATAAGTAACACTAAAAGGAATCAAAGCTTTTCACAAATGCAACTGACATACATAGATTTGGAACTCTTTGCTTTTGATTTCCTTCTCATATTTCTTTTGTTTGATGCGTCTAGGTCAATCATATTAAGAAACAATTGCTATCAGCGATTATTTTCAAATTATCATGTATAAACAACTCACCATCTCTTGAATGGTTTCAGCTTTCTTCAGGTCACCATATGCTGTTTTTAATTTTTTCATTGATGTGGTGATTTTTTTGTTGCAACTTTCAATTCCCTTCTGAATCTTTTACCTTTTTCTTCTGCAATGTTAAAGCATGGGAAAACAATTATGAATAAAAAATCGTCACCAATTATTCTTAGAGCTTTCATGATTAAATCTCTAACCATGTGAAAATGTACAGTAATCATTACGCTAAAAGATCAATGATGTTACTCTAACTCCACGTCTCCACAATGACGGGCTGTTGTTTATGATATAACAAAATCATAGTGTAACAAAGATGATATGGTCCATGTTAATATAACCATTCCATTTCACATCTGATTTTAACTGATTGGAATTTAAACAGTTTTTTCCCAAGTTTAGACTCCTTTGAAAGTTAAGTCATTTATATGGAGGTGATATAAATAGATAATGCTCTGAAATTATTGATATAAAAGTTTCATTTATTGAATATTTATTACTGGATGTGATTTAATGTAGGTGTATTAATGAATTACGGACATAGAAGATTCAAGTATAAGCTGAATGTAAAGTTAACTGAACACTTTTGCGCAACTTCCAGTCCTACTCCAGCAAAACGAATATGTACCTTGTAATATGGTTGTTTCTAATGGAAGTACAGGGGCGTAAATCCTTCCTTTTCAAGAGGAAATGTAGATTCAATTCGGGACCGACTAGACCGGCGCAATTTGTGTCGATTGTGCGATTATGAAATATTATAGTGTATTTTGTTTCGTTTTGTTTTCACATGCAATGATTAAATTGATACGGGAGTCGATTCCACCCACAGAAATTGCCAAATGTGTTTCTATCTTTATATGTCACAATTTGCTATGGCATTCAAAGTCAAGGCCTACGAGAATTCATATATCGAAGAGTGAGTAAACCAGGCACAACCACCAATTTATAGTTTCTCTTTCGCGCAACTTCCATGGGATATCCGGTTCTTTTTCGTGCAACAATAGTCACCTCGGCAGTATGCGGAATACTTCGAAGGTTTGACGTATTGTATCAAGACTTATTTAAACTGTTATCTATATCATCACACAAATATCTACTGATTATCCTCAAAACTTAAAGTACGACATTTTATTTCAAACTGTCGACTTGTATTAAAAGTTTCATTTCTTACCTCCAACGTATCCAAACAGTTTAACATATTTACATAACAATGTGTTTGTTTCTGAAATAATAAAAAGAGACAGCTAAACGATTTAGTACTGCCGTGGAATGCATCGCTATAGTTGAAAGTGTATCAATTTTATTTTGTTTATTTAATATGCCGGGCATGTCTGGCATTGGCAAAACAAGTTTCAATTAATTAATACTGTAAATTTCAGACGGTTCACAGAATGTGCGTGAACTACTGCATAGCTACTAACGTTGACTTAACGCCTGTACTGATATGCAATTGCATGAAAATGTACAGTCTGTACACCCTGTTACGAAATTTAATCCAAAGTTTAGGTGGACGTCCGTACTGGGGAGGGATCTTAGGAGAGGGGGCTTAAGAGGGGGCTTAAGGGGAGGAGTGTCCCCTCACTTTTGAGAAAGTTGTGTCTCTGTAAGGGTGTTTAGAAGCAATGATGTTATCATTTTCATTATGTTTAACTTGTTAAGAGAAACGTCTTTATATGCTTAGTAGGCATATCGCTAAAGAGAGAAGCCTTCTGAGAAGCACTTAACGCCGTGCTGTAACATAAAGTAACCTATCCAGTATCATATATGGTAGCTATTTAAATTTCTTTGGTTAACTTTCCTTGCCGTCCCAGTTTTCGTCCCTGAAAATGTTTTGTGTGTGGGAGGGACAGCTTTTCCCTACCTCCTAAATACCTAAATAATAGAATGGCGTAGGCATGCTGGTACTAATATATTTATTCATGCAAAATCATGACTGCCAGTGTCTCCGTTGGCTGAAAATGTAGGTAGCCAACCCTCGGGCCCCTGAAAGATGGGTGCCACTGTTGAAATGAACCACTTATGGCTACGCCTATAAAGTATCTTTTTCATAGGTCATAACATGCTCCTTTGAATAAATATCTTCTATAAATGAAAAGGATTTTCCTTATCATTTACAGTCATTATTGATGTAATTCTGACGTCAATAAACAACTTATTCAACGCTAAGTGAAACAGCTGACATTTTTTTCAATCAGATGTGAGGATACTCGATTCCGCAAACAGGATGTGACGTAGGCATCATAAAACAAGGAAGTATTGTTCATGTAGAATACCACTGACAAACTGCGAATGTTCCAAACTGTGTTAATTAGATATTTGTACATACATATTGATAGTGTAGAATATATCATACAGTACATTTTACTGTATATAAGATGTATTGTACTAGTTCATGCATGTTATATAGTGCTGATTAGTAGTATCACTTCCTGTCCTTTCGATACTGCTTTAATTTTGCCTTCCAACCAAAAGCGAAGTAACTTAGCTAAAATAATCACTCATAAATGTTTTTAAAAATATCGATAATAGCAGCTTAACCAGAACAAGTAAATCAACATTCCTATTAATTTCATCAGCTAAGTAGCATTGACGTCGTTTGGCACACAACTACAGAACCTTTAACATGAACCAGACTAAATGTATCATAGATTAAAAGTGATCATCGTAATTAATGTTCGTTTTAAAAACCAAATACATTTACATGTATTGAATTGCAATTAGAGGCACGATAGTCAATAAGTATACAGTAGGTGCTATGCTGTATTTATCGAAACAAGGACAATTCAACATAATGCAACTGAAGCTTACTGCACTATTGACTGAAAGTTCAAGATATAAATAGCTGTACAAAATGGTAAGTTGCATTGCGCATGTCGAATAGTCTTCTTTACACACAAGCCAATAAAACTATAGATGTGCAGCACATTTGTATAAGCTGTTCACCAAATCATATTTCAAATAAAATGATGGCAGTAATGGACATCCATACTACTACGGTCATTTCAATAGGGTGTTGGTAACCTCTAAATAGATACCCTGTGTCATTTGCCATCTTGCACTTCATCGAATATATTTTCGCGTGTCATTTATACAAACTCGAAATCATGGAGAAGTGTTTCAACGCTTTCTTGACGGTTTTGACGGTTTGGAGCTCGTTTGGAACAGAAATGGTAAGTGTTTCTTTTATTCAATATACTTTATATATTACTATATTGAATATCTTCTGTTTCGAAATTAAAATAAGTTGCGTCAATGTGTTATTGAGCTAACTCTGTTGATATTAAATTATGTGACAAAGTGAAGTGTCTTCGAAGAATGAGGATAATATCGATACAAAATCCTGATAAATTTGTTAGAAGGCCTTCAATTTAAAATATTCAGAAATTTTAACTTCGCGAAAGGACAGCAGTGTTTCGAAAAATAACAAATCGTCTTTAATTTAACCACATATATTGGAATAAAAACAAAAGATTACCTCTAATCGGTTCTTCTTTGCTTAAATACAGTATTCTTAAAAATTTGCCCACATATAAAATCCTTAAAAGAAAAGCTAATTCATACATTTCAAACGTGTTTTCGTTACACACGATTTTTTAAAAGTCAATTAAGTTTCGTAATATGGCCAGGAAAAAGTAATCTCTTTTCAAATTTATGAGTATATCGCTCCCCACATATCTTTTACAGCACGTCAGTTCACAAGGTTTCCCTCCAATAGCCAATCCCACCTTTCACAGATACATACCAACACGTTACAGCACTCAATTCATATTATGAATTAGTGAGCTTAAATTCACCTGCAGATCATTCTAGTTCATAAATTTATACTCCATAATTTTGGCTACGAGTACGATAACTAAAAAAAAAAATTCATTTATTTCAGCGATAACTGAAAGTTAAACTTTAATTTTTTTTTTTTTTTTTTAGATTCATGAGTTAAATTTTCGTCTTGTTAAAAATCTAATCATGAAATTCCCTCTTTATACAGAGCGATATTCGGTACTTTTTGTATCGTTAAATGTTTTCAATCTTGTTTTTCATTTGTTTTAATGCCTTGCTTTTATTTTTCGATATAAACTACATACGAATAACTTGATTTTCATCTGCATAAAGGCAACTTCCTTTTTCAGTTCTGTTCTTTTGATATGATTTCCGAACAGTTATTTCTCGTCTTTGTTCAAGTTATCCTTATATATACATTAAAGCAACATCTGCGTTAACTAATCAAAACCAAAACATTTCTATATGATAATCCAATCACAAAGATGCTTAATTAACTTCCATTTCAAATAGTGAACAGCTGGGTAACTACAGTAAACAAAACTATCATGACAAGGTACATCCTTTAAATTAGATATCTATTACTTGAAAGGGTGGTTCAGGTTTAATCAAATTTGAAGAAATGCTCATTTTTACGTTTGATTATATTGTTGCAAACTACCATCAAAACGTGACATTTTCAGATTTAAATTTCTAAAGAGCACCTAAATATTTACTTCCTTCACATGTTCATAGAGATCTCTTTAAAAGATATTGTTATATGTGTGCCAAAGTTTAAACAAACAGTCTGCAACAAAAAATAATGGTTCTTTGAAATGTATTTTGAAAATATAATATTAAGATCACGATTCTTGTACATGTACATATTCATGGAAACAAAGATTGTATAACAATTAATCCAATTGGTGTATACGTCAATCTAATTTAAAACTAATTTATGGAAACTAAAAAAAGTGAAATGTACAAAATTAATGCTGAAAAAAGAAAACTTAGGTTACACGGATTTATTTCAGAACGAATTATCAAAGCTAAAAGATTTCCACAAAACTAGAAGAAACTAATAAATGCTATTTTGCAGGCACTGTGTTGTGGTTTTAAATTGCTTATACGAAAGAATGGTATGATATACGCGATCATGAAAATGTCTCCGGCGATTTGGGTGGCTAGCTTCCATTTTTGCTCTCTTTTCGTGTTTCTCATTTCCTTCAGTTATGCTATATATTGTTAGATATTCCTAGGGAATTTAATCCCAACATTCCGTTATTTTAAATATGATGGATATTAGAGCAGAACAAATGTAAGACATGTTCATTATTTTTATTTAAAATGATAAAGTTTTTAAAGAAAAAACTCAGTCACAAGCCTTTTAAAGTGACAGTTAAATAATATTGATTTCCTCAATTATATTTTCGAGAAGTAATATAACTTGACTAAAGGTAACTCCTTGATACCGACTCAGAGTTTAAAGACGCGCTCGCGTACAAGATCCCGGCGGCGCTATCACATTTCTTAAAGTTTACCGTTATATGCAAACAATGATAGCGCCATCTAAGCAGCTTTGTTTGCAAAAGTTTTGTCATAACCTTTGAACCTGTGGATATGGGGGGCCCTTCTTAGCTCAATGCTATTCAACACATCGTTGTGCGACCGCTACAGCATGTACAAAGCTTCCTGTGCATGTATATGCGTACGTGTGCTCAATGTACTAAGACGCTACTGAAAATTACGCCGGGCGATTTGCTGACCCTCAAGATCATTTTATTTGCGGAATCCAGCTTGTCCTTACAATGTCAGCCACGCCATCAGAAACTGAAGTATCGAGTGAGAGATTTACAACTACAACTGACCCTGTAGTTTGTCGTTGCCGGTCAACTTGTTCAAGGAAAAGGGGACGAGGGGCTTGTCCATGCAAAGTAGATGAGAAGTCCTGTAGCGTTAGTTGTAGATGTGGAAGCAATCGTAAGCCGTGCAGAAACCGTTATGAATCAGTGAGTATATCGTGTACCACTACTAGTACTACTAGTACTACTAGTGCTGCTATAGTGAGGCCTATCTTTTCTGTCATATAAATATTAACAACGAAGTAAGTAAGCCTAAGCAGCACTACAAGTTACCAGGGCTAAATAATAGAAGGTTACAATTTTTAAGTGGAGAAAGTAGCGGTAACTTCCACTTTAGGGCCTAGGCCTAGCTTACAATGATCAATAATAGGCTCAACAAACAAACAGCATAATTATTTTTCACTTGCAACTAATGGATCAGAAGAGTGACCATGTACACATTTTATACAATGCAGTCATCTGACTCATTTCTGACGAATGTCCACCTTAGGCCCACTCTCGTTTTTACATACTGACGAATACTTTAGTCATCAGTACAACCACTCAGTAACACAATTTGTCTAAGGTCCATGCATTTTTGCATAACGACGAATATTACCCTTTGGAACAAGCCGAACATAACAACCATGTCATACTGACTTGAGAACCAACTAACTGCCATTTGAAAACACCCAGGATTATGGGAAGGTAATATTTTTATTATTTCCACCTTTAATCGCTTAATGCAGCATTTCATACACGATAGCATAACTCGTGAAAACAGAATGGCCAGTGGGTCAACAATATTTTACCTGAATAGTAGCCTAGTGTTATGATCGCAGTACATTCGATTATTGTATCTGTTGCGCGAGTAGCTATAGACAGTAGACTGGAGTGACACTATTTATCTGAATCGGTATAACAGTGTCGGTACATTTAATTAGAGCTGTGTGTAAATGAGGAAACAGGTGGTGTAAGTCACTGACGGACATTGATGACAATGGGTGTAACTCGTATAAAAATGATGAATAAATCACTCAAATTTTAATTGTGACCGCGAAGACTACAATACCTAGACCAAGGTTAAGTAATTTAAGCCATTCTTGGAGTTAGCCTAACCATACCTAAGGATTAAAGGGAAGGAATCCCAAGCCATCACAATGAACGTATATCACCAAGATCCTTGTGATGAACTTTTCCCTAAAATATCTAAGTCCATTATGTATCTTGCACGGTACGGGAGTAAATTGGTTTTTAAAAGTCGTGGCATGTAGCTATTTTTGGCCAATGTGTAATGTCATTGTGCCACTTGGGATGATGGGGGGGGGGGGGCGATATAATGTAATATATTGGTTTCCTGTCTCCTTTTCAATGTGAATGTAAACAAG
>JAIPMN010001164.1:10485-21998 GCA_020650975.1 Apostichopus californicus | reverse complement strand
GTATCATGCATGTGCTAATTCCTACGTACATTGAGTGCGTGTGGGCCGTACATAGCGTAGTATTGTCACCCTAAGGCTATGCAACCATGACAATGAAAGTTTTGGAGAATACGTACAACGTGATCCGCGCATGATACATTTTCCAATTTTTTTCTCCAACATCCGGTTAAAAGCTGCAGAGGATCACAGTACAACTTCAGTGTAAATGCGCCCGGATCAATGCATACGGTTACCCTATGAAGTGATGATAACGTCAGTGGATCTAGTGTAAAGCACCCTAAGTCTTCTAGTATCGCATTGCAAAATGCCATACAAAATGGTCAAATTGTTATATAAATGCAAACATGTATATCAGTTTTTTACACAGAGATCATGTAGTACTTTATAAGAACGTAACTTAGGGACTTCAAAACTGCTACACAAAAGTTGAACACTATATTGTTCCCTGTGCTCTGTTGTCATTTTTTATTTAACCTGTTATCAGTCTCAATGTCTAAACTCATTAAAGTTAGTGTTCAAAATTCAAGCATGAAAGGTACACAAGGTAGCAACATACTTTAGGCATACAATCATGCACATGATTCATATTAAGACTGATTCACTTCTAATGATAATGTATCCGATATTACCTATTTTACCTGTATTAAACTGACATACTATTTCTCTCAAGTAGAAGAGATATTTGTTATCTAGTTTAACCAAGGTGCAGTTGACAATTAAAGATGAAAACCAGCCCCCACCCCCTCTCCAATTTACCAGAAATAAATTGAAAATACCAACATAAAATACCCTGACTTTTAATACCACTAACAGGGCTATCCAATTGGAATATATTACAATTCATCAACTTGTAATAGTGAGGCTATTATCTCTTGCCTGTAGGTTTCAGTCATCCTTGCCCTTATGTTTTAGCTAATGCATTCACAAAGCTTACAACACTTTGATCATTTAAAACTAAAGATAAATAAGCCCAAACCTGCCAGGGTTACTTCTTCTGAAGATGGTTGTCGACAGACTTGAACGGTAACTGCTTTCTGTCCAACATGTCCTTCAGTTACTGTTATCGCCCTAGGACTCAGATATGCAGCAATGGCTAAAGGTGTTTAATATAATGAATTTCATTACATCTCACAATTAAACTGAGATCTGAAATGACAGCTTGGATCACTGAGGTCTATTTTGAATACATTCTCTGTAAACTATATCAGTTGAAACTTGATCTATTAACTGCCATTTGAGATGCTTTAATAAATATACTTACAGCATTACAGTAGATTTTTAAAGCAGTATGGTGAGTATTCCTAATTTCTTCAAATAGCAATTGCATATGCTTACAGCGGTACCCCCCTCATTTTTTAATCATCTTTGCAAATGGTGTCATTTATTTATTTATTCCAGTATAAATACAAAATTGATTAAAAAAAGGAGTCATAAAATATGATAACAGGAAGAACAACTAACATTAAAGGGAAAAGGTAAGATAGGATATCATATGAAATACATTTACACATACAAAAGTTATTACATATAACGATATAATAAACAGACTACAAAACAACTTTGTAAGTGCTTAGATGAAATGCATAAAGCAGAACTTTATATAAATGAGTTTCTGTAAAATTGTGTTCTGTATTTTGGCAAGTTTTAGGGATTTCTTAAGTTTCTGTTCATTTTGTGCAGGAGACTTTGCAATACAGTATACAAAAGGTAATTCTGATTACTGTTAATCTTATTAGCTATTCTTGTAAACTCAGTTCTTGCAGCTGCATTTAAATTTCTAAACATATATTGTAATGTAAATTAAATATAGCTGACGTACAGTATTTAAGAAACTTCATTATTCTCTCTTTGTCTTTTTGCAATGTAAAATGGAAACATGTTCAGAATATCTCATCATTTGAGGCCGCTGCAGCCACCTTCCCTATTGGTGGCTCTAATCGTTTGCTTCTAACTGCTTATCAGCGACCCCCCCCCCCCCCAATCCAATGCTAAGCTAAGAACAAACTTACAGTCACCCAGTTTCTGGATGAATTTGGCGTATTGTTAGAACATTACAGAGCTATTGCTTCGGAGTTGCTCATTGTGGGTGCCTTCAATTTTCATGTTGATAATCCCAAGTTTATTGACCTGTTAACCTCACACTACTTGTGGCAACTTGTAAATGACCCAATTCATTAATGTACTTGATCTAATGCAAAAACTCAGAGTTGAAGCCAATTTCTCTATCTGTGCAGACATCTGGAACCACTGATCATAAATCTGTAGTAATGTAACTTGCCTTCCAGAAACCTAAACACATTTGAAAGACAGTACAGTTGCACTTCCCATGACAATCAAGCCTGCCTATAGAACCAGAATGCAAACAAGCATTGTGGTTTCGATGTAACATGAGCAGTTTCTTTAAAACTCTGACGTAATGCAATATCATTTTCACAAGGTTTTCACAATTTGACATCTGATAACCCCAAATGACCTTTGACCTCCTCCAAAAACAATAGGCTATTTGCACTCAATGTGGTACTTCTACACGTCAAATAGGGGTCTGCCCAATAATCCCTTCTTGACATATCGTGTTTTACAAGGTTTTCACAATTTGACCCTGGTGACCCCAATGACCTTTAATCTCCACCTAACACAATGAGCTTCTTGTCCTCGATGTGGTACTTCTACACACCAAATACAAGGTCTGTGCAAGCTTTCCTTCTTGAGATATCGTGTTTACAAAGTTTTCACAATTTGACCCCTGGTGACCCCAACTGACCTTTGAACTCCACAAAGACAATAGGCTCCTTGTAAACAATGTGGTACTTCTACAAACAAAATATGAGGTCTGCCAAAGCTTCCCTTCTTGAGATATTGTGTTTACAAGGTTTTCACAATTTGACCCCGGTGACCCCAAATGATCTTTGACCTTCACCAAACACAACCACCAAATTTGGTCAGACCTTCGCTCCTTGAGATATCGTGTTTACCAGATGGGCGTCACAAAAGCACCTATACACCCACATGTACACAGCCACTTACACACTCACAAACACCATATAATTGGAAAGTTTATGATTTACATTGAAGCCAAAAAGCAGGTAAAAAATAGTTACAAAGTTGCTGGTAGGTGTTTGTTTGATAAGTTTGGTTGGTTTCCCCAAGTACAGAGAAAGTCACTAATGATAGGCTATGATATGTGTACTGAAACCTATTCACATCTTGTCTAGAATGTACACAAGTTTGTACAGCAAATCTAAGAGTCCTCGATAATTTTCTATTCAGAAAACAAGCATATTCACATATTTTATTATGCTCTTATCCTACGGTAAATCTTTTTAATCATCTACATACGTGTGTGAGAGCAATGGCCCATTGCCTGTTATGTATGGGATGCTTGCTATGTTAGCATGGACCAATAACATCTTGTTTCGTTTTTCCAGTGTGAAAAGCTTCTGTGCAACTCTATAGCTGTGACAGTTCAAGTAAATTCAATATGTGAGGAACATGATAGCTAGGTCACATTTGGACAAGGTCATAACTTCCACTGTTTTGGTAGCATTTCCCATCACTAGGAATTAAGTTTAGACCTTAATACATGTGACTTATATTAAAAATAACAACTTGGAACTGTTCTTTAAGTGATACTGAACACTTACAATGGATTTAATGATACTAACCACTCTGACATGTTGGACCTGTAAATCCTGGTTGGCAGGAACACACATCATCACTACAGGTACCTCCATTCTGACAGGGAACAACGAGACAACCTATTGGGAGAATAATACATCATATGGATTCAATTACAACAAATGTCAAACATGCATTAGAATGCACAATATATTCTATATAGATCTTAGTTATAAATCAGAATGATATTTCACATTGGCAAATTACTGAAAGAAAGATATTGTTGTCAATTCCACATTTACTTCCTTTGACATTTAGATTTGTTTATTTGCTCAAAGCAGTTTATATAGACAATGTTTTCTCCCTCCTCATACTGCTTTCTTCTTATTTAGAAAAGTTGATAAATGTTTATGAATCAAGTAATGTATATATGCCTAGTGTGTATGTGCATCTGAATACATGTTTCCAAAATAATGACAGTTAAAGCAAGAAACAATAGTTCATCTTGTGGTGCAGATTTTAACAATTTTAATCTTCACAGGCTTTTTGCAGTAGCTGAATACATCGCGACTATGCTTTTCCTTTCTTTATAAATGATATTTCATGGAGAAGTGACTTGCTTTTAGTTTACTCAGTACAAGAAAAGTTGCAGATTTGCAAGCTATTAGCATATATAACGGACATAACGATTTTTTTTATATTGGAATTATACAAAAATTTATTCTGTGAAATAAATTAAGAGCAAATGATAAATTTTATTTATGGTTTAATTGCCATTTGCCAATAACTTTAAGACACACTTAATCTACTTGTTAGGACAAAATATTACAAATAAGTGTCTATAACATCTTCATTAATTTAAAAATAAAATACTGACACCATTAGATTAACTTGTATCAAGGATGACACTGCTTCAGTGAGTCCCATATTGACAATAATAGTATCTCACTTAATTCCAGACATTGTAAGGCCCATTACATCTTCATTGAGCCCTAGCTAATTTAAATGATAAAGCCAATGCTGATGCATAAAGTGGCAGTTTGTAAAACCTTGTAGCAGGTACTGAAAACAAACTAAAACAATGTGAGTAGCTAGGAAAGTAATAAGTTGAAAATTTATGTAAAGTTAATGAAAATGCATGCTCATCTGCATACTGAGTATCACATACTTGCGATTTATATGATTAGACTAGTATATAATACTGTTTTAGCATTCATATGTATACAAATGCAAAGATGTATTTCAAGAAACAATAAGATGATGTCATACTTGTTGTACAAAATGGTTCAACAAATCCAGCTGGACAAGTGCATGGGTTCTGTAATACAGATGGATGACAAGTTCCACCATTAAAGCATGGCCGATCAAGACCACAATTAACTGTAAGAAGAGAAGCAATAGCATCCACTTACATTAATATGTTCAAAAGATAAAATATCACAGTAGATTGAATAATTACACTCTCTCTGATCTAATGATATCAGCATATTGGTGTTTGCATAGTAGTGAAGAAGGTATAATTCTGTCAAAATATTTTTACTTTGCCAAATTATACCATTATTTCAATAGCTACTTTTTACTTTAATTTGTGATTTGTGAATTTTGTGACCTAGGCATGCTGTACGTGATATAAGTTTCTTTACATCAGCAGAGTTTCTTCATAACTCCTGCAACTGCATGATACAATGTTCCATTTGAATGCTTTGTTCTCCCATATGATAAGAATCCTCACTGACTGCAATGTCATGGATACTTTAATGTCAGTAGCACTTATCTATCTGGTATTAATTTATATACCTCTCTCTTATTCTGTGACATGACATGTAAAGGATAACTGGAGGCACAAAGTCATATTTTAATATAGACCATTAGAAGAAAGCACTGCTATCTGACAGTGTCTAGATTGTATGCTACTGTATATAACAACATTTAATTCTTGAGAAGTGATGTTCTAATTAGCTGAGGTTAATGAATTAAAGTGTCTGCACTATATTTTCTAATACCTGGACCATACGGTCAGTTCTTCAGCTGCAATCAAAATTAAATTGATGAAAAATTTAGACTTAAATGCCTCAAATGACATGCTTCAAATTAGCATGTGGAACTGTTTACAGTATAAGATGTATTACTAATCTACTATTTATAGAAGAAGTTTTCATTCTGTGGCATGATGTTTGTTTGATGTTAAACAGGGGCATAGTATGATAATTCATGACTAGTCTACCATTTGGACACTCAGTTATTATTATGTAGTATACAGTAATGCTTATTTGTCAAATTAACAGTTTGTAGTGTATGGTCCAATTGCTTGAAAATCTATAGCATTTGTAAGATCACAACAAAGATCTCTACAGCCAATAATATAAAACTTTATGTGAAGTAAGAAAAAGTCTAGTCAACAGTGCTTACAAAGAAGTTTGCAGTACTTATAGTAAAGTATGTTTATTTAATAATTAGCATATTTATAAAGTCTAATTTACTATTTCCATACATTTATACTTCTTTTTAGTTTTGCTGTAATTTTGCAGTTTTGAATTGTATCAGCAATATCCAATATCCTTTAGAGACCAATATTTTCCATGGACTGACAGAGTAAGGGTTACTGTACAGTATAAATTACACAAATCACCAGCCATCATGCACATTTGCATTGTTATCACAACATAAAGTGTTGCCTACTTGGGTATTCACATCATAGCTGCTATAAGCAGTTCTTTCTCCTAACCTTGGTTCAGAGATTAAATGGAATTATTGGGTACCATGTAGGACTTGTTAGGACTGTGTGCAGAAGTTTTGGATCAATAAGGTTAGTTTGAAACATGATCAACTACATTTCAGCAGGTACAATGGCATCCACCACTGAAAAAGTGTTCACTTTTTAATATCTATGTCAGATCATAGATAAGATTTAGGCATTTAGATATTGTAAATTAATTCAAATTTCAATACAATATAGAGTGATGTCTTTATAAAATGGTTATAAATCTGGAAGATGTTTACAAACAAATGAAAATACTATGACTGTAACAGAGGGTTACAATGATTTTAACCATAGTGGAATTGAAAGTAGACCAGTTACACCTTACACTTCATTTTTACCGACACCCGAATGAGTTATTTAGTACTAAGGTGTAATGGAACATATTTATGTTGTATGACAGATTAGTAGGCTAACATTATATAGTTTAGTAGCCACTGAATACTGACTTTTAATTAGTTCATTTTAAATCAACTAATCCTTTTTTTCAGCAAAATGTTACAATTTGAAATATCAATCTAATGTATGTATGTATGTATGTATGTATGTATGTATGTATGTATGTATGTATGTATGTATGTATGTATGTATGTATGTATGTATGTATGTATGTATGTATGTATGTATGCGTGTATGTATGTATGTATGCGTGTATGTATGTATGTATGTATGTATGTATGTATGTATGTATGTATGTATGTATGTATGTATGTATGTATGTATGTATGTGTGTGTATGTATGTATGTATGTATGCGTGTTATGTATGCGTGTATGTATGTATGTATTTTAGATCCTCCTGCAAGCAGGAACTCGCGAAGAAGCCTAATTGGCTTATCAAAGCCGCAAGCTGACCGAAGTCAGTCTCTTACATTCATATTTAACGTCCATGATTATGAATTGGCAATTGTCAACAACTCTGTAACTGGACGACATACATTAATCTTGGAGTGACTTGAACCGGGGACCTTATGATTGGAAGGCACCGGCATTAACCACTGAGCTAACACTCCACATGTATCTCCGTATGTTATCTTGCTTTGATCACATAAAGTGACAGCCTGTTCTGCCGATCTGTTACATTGTCAGCACGGATTGGAATCTTGTGCTTGATAAGACACCTTAAAGGAGCCTTTCATTCTAAGGGCGTCTTTTAGAGAAACTTAAAGTCAGGAAGAAAGCTCGACGGACGCCATTGTATGTTACCAAAGATTCTAAGACATTCACAGTCTGGAAGAATAAACCTATAATATTCATTTCTCGGACTGATTTAGATTCACAATGAAATTGTGTTTTATTCCAATTACAGTGTAACTAAAAATTCAATTTAATATGTACGCAAAGACTCATTAGTACTTATATTTTGTTTATCAACAGATGGCTTTATTTTCATCAAACAAACCTACCCAGCAGGGAAAGGAGACAATGCCTTCAGTAATGGTGAGTTAATACTGTGTGTCAACCGTACCTATACAATGTTACAGACAACATGAAGCCTTTAAAGAACTAATTAACATATTACTTCGTATCAGGACATGGGTAGGGAACAAATACGTTTTTGCTCATGTAAAATGTGACAAGGAATCACAATAGACCTGTTAGCATTCTGGTTATTGTCAACTTTAACACTCTACAATGTCCGGGATTTAGTTTGAGAAGTCAAAACTTTACGGTGAGAACTTTTGAAACAGTTTAGAAATTGTAAGCATGCTCTCTTCCAAGCAATAAATGATTTTTTTTATATATTTTTTTTTATAGTTGGTACTTTTCCTACCTAAAGTCTCTGTACAATATTTATGAGGGGGGGGGGGGGAGGGGAGGGTGGAGAGGAGGGACTTGCTCAAATCACATGACTATTGAAATTTAGTGGCACAAGTCATGACTCCTTACAACACTGTATTTCACTGGTGATGTTTCATGTTGGCAATGTCTTGACTCGAGCCATCAATCATACTAACTCTTGCGTCCATAAAGTCAACCACTCTGAATAATTCATGCCTGAACATTCCTAATATCATACAGCAAATTCTAACAAACAAGGACAAAAGAAAAAAACATCCAAAAGGTACTGTACAAATGTCTTTTATTACTCTCTGCCTCACTGTGAGGGTTTTGTACATACATACTCGTTTTTTTTCTTTTGGAATGAAAATAAGATATGTAAAATAAAATTCTGGCGATATTTATGAAAATGTAGCACCGATGACTAAATAGAAATTTTTTAATAAGCCTTGATAATGATAGCAATCTTACGTTTTTAGTAGCAAAGAGACCATGCTTATATATTAGAAGATATCACTTGCATAATTACACAGGCCTACCCTCAACCCCCTCCTATCCCCTCCCCCCCCCTCCACCACTGCATCCAATCACTGGTATTCAAAAGATAATTACAAAGGTTATATTTTGATCCATCTTAGATATGGTGTGATAAACAAACAATGCTTTAACAAGTAATCATATAATTTGACACAATTTGTTAGATCTGTTAAATGATGTTGTAGTCATTCAGTGAGTCTAAAATAAAATATTTGTTATTCTATCTTTGTGATGCATGCTTTGGAATCCTTCATAAGATACAAGATATTATAATTAATATACCTGACTCCATATGCTCTCTAAACCAATGTCTGCATAAAACACAACGACCACTGTTGCTTCAAAAACTGAACATATACTTTTTTTACGAAAACTCTCTCTGTAAAGCAATGTGCATTGTGCAGCGAGATTACATAAAGCAAACTTAGTAAACACAAGAAAATGCTGGAGGAACAACAGTTTAATAAAGATGTCTCATTTAATTAGAGTATTAAACATATCCAATCATGTGAATGACTAATTAAATTGTTTTAATATACTCCAGCAGACTGACTGTGAATACAGTGCCATAAATATTAAAAGCATGTTGTTTTTCTTCCGTTTGTTTTTTCATGTTTGCAACAACCCAAGAAAAAACTTATGAAACTACTTTTCAAGTTCCTATGTCAAATAATCAAAATACCCTTATGATGTGGGAAACAAAGGAAGAAAATTAATAAACAACCACAAAATAGAAAGAAACAAATTAAAGAAGGCAATATTGAGAACAAATGAGATAGAAAACAAAACAAAGTTTTAAACACAAAAAAACAAAAAGGAAACTAATCAATAACAGGTTGCATAGATTTCTAATTCATTTTCTTTTTTTATATCATTTATATATAATTATTCTTATTATGCAATCAAAATGTAATTATGTTGCATTCACCTAATATATGTAAGTTAACCTTTTCCAAAACATTAAAAAAAAATATGTTTATCGTTGTAGTTGTAACTTGTTTCATATGGCACCACTTTAAACAACACCATTATATTAAACATGGACATAGATTATGTCTAGGGTATGTGAGTACATATACATGATGTTACACTGCCACTAAAAACCCTTTACAGTTGCACCCCACCCTACCTAGACATAGAGATGCCAGAGGTATTAAACGCTTCCTCTATATTGATACATACTGTGACACTTAAGCTAAACACCTCTACTGCTACCCGTACTAGAGAAAAATATGTTAAAGTGTCATATTATGCTCTGGCAATATACTGACAAATTTATGTTTAAAAAAATTATAATCTATCATGAAATTCTAACACTTTTCAGAATTAATATGATCAAGATAAAATACCACCCAAATTAATTTGATAAAACCCTCTAGAGTGACAGTGATGGTATTGAAAGAAAAGCAACAAGAACAGAACAAACGACAGTGTTTTGTTGTCATTGCATAATTTACATATGCATAGAGAGCAATAAATATGTATTCTAATTATCTTTTCATTACAGCTAAATTATATATTATACATCTTTTGTCTGTATGTGTGTGTGTGTGTTATTGACTAATACTGCATGGTCTACCATTGAGAAATTAAATTTGGCACATCACATTCTTGCAAAAACATGATAATTGTTTGGTCTTTAGGGCATGCAAGATGAAACCAACCATCACAGAGAATATATTTCAATCTGTCCTCATCTTTCCAGCGGGATTGAATTTATAAAGCAAGAGGTCAAGAATGATGTTTGAAATAAAAAATATATATTTAGCAAGAGCATAGATAGTATTATTACAAAATAGTGAGAAATAATTACCTTTATTTGGTCATTTATCCTAAATATAAGCAACAGCGGATAAACATATGTGAAAACTTCAAAAAAGTTAACTATTTTATTTAAACTATTTTGCTTAAGTTGATTATTTTGTAAGTGCTTGCTGAGTGGATAGAAATTGAACAAAATTATCACATTCTAGGAGCAAAATTGTTTGATTGACAGTCTGAAACTACTTTTCTGCTTCAACAACATGGTGCTTGAAGAAATGTGCTGTTTTCGGCTCAACAGTTTGTACTTTGTGCTATTGGCAGTAGATTAATAATTATGTGACATTTTCAATGATTTTAACATGTTTATATTTTGTTATTTATTTATTTGTTTTTCTTCATATTCTAATTTGCTTCTGTGCATTTGTGCTTTTTAAAGTAAATTTACAAATGAAGGTAATCCTGTCTGGTCCGCCTGTGATCTAACTCTACCAGTTCTCCTTAAAAATGAGTGATTTAAATTTGCATCTAATAATTAATGCATAACTGTATGATTGATACATAATAATAAGAGTCTGCATGCAAGCATTTTGATATTAATTAATCATGATTCAGAGAATACAAAAAAGAAAAAGAAAAGACTTGTTTAAATATCTAAAATTGAGGAACTATAAATATTTCATAATGTTGAATATTTTCATCACATATGAGTTGCATAATCATTTAAAACATTTTTTGTTTTGACACGAGAGAGATTTACTTGATGCGTCATGGTATGAATATTGATATATTATGTCTGAAAACTAAACCAGAACAAACTATGTAATTGAAACAGTAAGAGCTAGGCGGTTCCCCAATTCACTTATTTATTCACTCAACACTAGTGCCATAACAAGTGTTGTCGAGACCCTTTGGGCCTGGGGAGAGTTATGTCACTTGGTCCCCTTTTTTGAAGTCTTGGTCTATTCTTAAGTATATCATGAAAACGCGAATACAATTTTTCTGTATCCCATACCTCCTTCGTGCCTCCAGGTTGAGGTTCCCTCTCCCCCCCCCCCCCCC
>JAIPMN010001164.1:0-10475 GCA_020650975.1 Apostichopus californicus | reverse complement strand
CCCCCCCCCGCCCGTGACCCCTCTCACCAGGCCATGTGACAGATCCTGCTGTAATTAACATACTTGGCACATTTGGATAGAATTTGTCAAATCTATCTCTCCTGTTTCAGATACACTCAGCAATTACTTGCTGAATATAGTCAAATAAATATTTGCAATCACCCCAGATAACGATCATATTATTTCTATTATTTTGATACACTGTATACTGGCAAACCAAAAGGCCTACAGTCTGGATCCCAGTGACATTGACTGACAATGACCTCACAATAAGTAAGGGAGTATCTTGTATATGATATAAAGGGGGGTGGGGTGGGGTGGGGTGGGGGTAGGGGTGTGCTAATCAGTATATACATTATTACTTGTAGTATTTGCTATCAGGGTCTACGGCGACTGGTCTAAGCCTGTAAAAGTAATATTATGATATAAAGAGGGGGGGGGGGGGTGGTGAGGGGGTGCTAATACATTATTACTTGTAGTATTAACTATAAGGATCTACGGCGACTGGTCTAAGCCTGGTAAAGTAATACTGTATGATGCTTTTCTAACAATAAGGGAGTCAAAAAAAAGAGAAGGAAAGGTTGAAAGGTTAGAAGAAAACTTAGTGAAGGTGATAAGCCTCAAATATCTAAACACTGGCAGTGAATGCTGATCATGCATGCAGGCAAGTAATTGAAAAAGAATTGATTCCTTTTAACAACACTTAAATGCAAGAATAAAATTTTCGAATACTCAGGCACTTCTTTTGCAACTGACTCATACACTTTTCCATATTTACACAAAAATGCAAAGTGAATAATAAAAAAAACTCTTTTTTTTTCTCTCCATTTCTTATATGGTATTTACATTAGAAACAAACATACAAGAAGGATGTTCTTATACAAAAATTAAAATTTGGTATGTTACGTTTGTTTTCACCCAATAAAATACTGAATTTCATGTTGGTTGATCATAAATATACATCGGCAGGTAGAAACCTTAAATGGCAGCGGCTCATTCATCAGATGTGAACATTTTTGTTTCTACATAATTATGAATTATTTGAGATATGCCTGAAATTTGGCAAAGACTTTTTGCTTCAAATATTGAGCTTTGGCCATTTCACTTTGGCAACATAAGAAAAGTGTCAGTAGCAAATGTCTGGTTGATCTTTGAATTGGGCAAGTAAAGACCATTATCATCTTGTCAAGCTTCGCTGCACAATCTTCGTTAAACCAAACCCAATTGCTGTATTTGATAACCGATGAGATCACAGAACACACTTGACTCGGATGGGAAAACGCTTGATGAATCTCATTTAGATATTAAATGTTGCTCATATGCCTGGCAGATTTGGATTGAGAGGTATGGTACTCAAAACTTTTTCATTTTTTTAAAACATATTTACAACTATAAACAGCTGGCATGGACAATACTCCCTGTTCATATGCATAGCTTTCTACTTTACATGTTGGCAAGATCCATACACTCCTTTACAAACTGCTCCAGTTAGCTTTAAATTACTCAAGTTTGGCTAAGTATCTTCTTCACAGATTTCAATGTTACAATAGCTGATAAAATAAAATACTAGTTAGGGTGTAATCACAGCACTCACTACCTGGAAAATGTTGCTATATGTGAAAACATCCAATTAGGGGGTTTTATTCACAGAATATATTTAGATCCCATGTAATGGTTAGGATGATGTTAGGCTGATGTGTGTTGCCTCTTGTTAATAAGCAAATGCTCATACCACATGCACAACTCAAGATGCACAGGTGTTGTTGTTTTAACTGTGTACAAGACATTAATACTGCTTGTATTCTCACAGCCTTTTAACTGTGCAGAAGCCAACAAGATCAAATAGACAAAGGACATTTCTTTTTGGATTGAATTTTTTTGAAAAGGATTAGGGTTTTTCATGTGCAGGTAAGGAAAAACTAGACCTGTTTCATTCTTTTTCTTTAGTCCAGCAAATGTCCTAAACTTCAGCCACCGAGGTAAATTTCAGATACTTCCTAATAATGTTATACAAACACTGCAAAATAATCTAAACAAAGGTAACTATTGATAGCTTTGTTTTTGGGAAAATGAAGCTTAACTATACAAGTAATGGAGATTACACCGGTCCCTATTAGTATCGCTATTATTATCATTCACGTCGACAAAACATAATTTTATACATTTGAAAAGGGGAGAATTTTTGTTGAAAAAATAATTTTTGCTGTTTGAATTGCACAAATGTTTGCTTGTTTTTTTGCAAAATTTTTTGCAAATTTTTCTTTCTATCACTGGGTCAAAAAGAGAAATTAAACCCTGAATGAAATATGGAATGATTTCATAAGTATCTGGCTCAAAACTTACTGGTCATGAATATTCAAAGACCAGCATTACACATACATAGAATAGAAGGATAGGCAACGACAAAGGTAAAGACATCAACAACAACATTTCAGGTGAAATAATTAACCCAAAGCATGGATCTGCATACCAATACTCCATGTGCTTGATCTCAATGGAAGGAAAAGGGATTGGGGGGGGGGGGGGGAGAGTAGACACTTAGTTTTGTCTCTATCTTGTAGACCATGTATAAACCTTCTTGAGTTTAAATCTATCAAACAGTAGTATACCAGTGAAAAGGTGTCAAGTTTGCTACCCCCAAACCTCCTAATAGTTACATGCATGTTTGGAAAGAAGAGAATGTACCTTCATAGGCTATGACTTAATTCAATGAATGAAATTTGAATGTACGAATGTGATAAACTCCTCCCATATGATCATCCCTAACCTCTTTGGGGGTTGAGTAAGGGGTGTGTATAGCTACATCAATACCTCTTCAGTGGTGAGAACCAACTCATCTTGTTATATTCACCATTCCAATGGGGAGGGGGTGGGGGGGTTCCTTTGAGCTTCTTTTCCTCATATGACCCTTACTGTTCACATTTCCAAACACAATTGATTTGTCTCCTCTCATGCTTCCATTCTGGTTTGCTGTCTTTGAACAACGGCTGCGGCCGTTACTCCTTTACAGTCTCTTCACAAATACTTGTCTCTTACTTGTCTCTCGTCCTCACCTAACTAGTACCCAACTGACACACCTTGCATGACCTTGCTATACTCGGGGGGTCTCTCGTCCTCGGACACGTACCCTCCTGAACGAAACCCGCTGGATGAGTCGGAGGACACAGACTCTTCACTTTTGCTATTGTCCCTGCTTGTGAATGCATCGCCTCCATCCTCGTCAAAGCTGCTCAGGGGTACCCTCTCTACTGAACGGACGATGTGCCTCTCCGAGTCCCCCTGACTGGGTGGCTCCTGCACCCCCGTGGTACACCCCTCTTCGGCAGACGGGCGAGTGATCCTACCATTCATGCTCAGAGAGACCGGTCTCGTCTCCGAGCACTCTACCTTGTCGTTATCTAGCTCACATTCCTCCTTTGCAGCCTCCTCTGGAAAGTCCAGAACCTCCAGGTCGTTGGCGTCCATCTGTGTATCGTCTCCATCTGAGGTCATGAGGGGATCAAACTCCTGAGGTTCTGCCTCCTCTGCTAGTATGTAACTTGAGAGGGGACTCCTGGTATCCATCTCGTAGGGCAGATTTAGGTCCATGTATTCCTGACATAATCGATAGATACAAAATCATTACAGATTAGAAAGAATTCATCTTCACATCCTTATAATATATGATTGTTCGGAACATGATTTGATTCATTGCCACACTGCCGCCCCCCCATCCCCCCACCCCCACCCATATAATTAACAAAGAAAGACAAATCAGAAAGGTTCACTAGAAATGTCAATCTTATTATAGTACTTCCGAAGAATGTTCAAGAATAAATTTGTTCACACAATCTTACAAAAGAAAAATTTTTTTTTTTTTTTACAGGAAGCACGTTAAAAATAGATGGATGATACATTATTTCTAAACATATCTGCCAGTATAAAAATATAAATTTGTGATAACTTTGAACTTTCAAGTGATCGTAACATTCTTTCAGTCAGTTAATTATAGATGGCTTTAGGTGCAGCTGCCCCTCTTTGGGAAACAGAGGCATGCATCTATAAATAAACCAACTGAAGTAAATGGTACATATGTCGATCCCTTTTTGCTGTTTCCATTTTATTTCTTATTTCAGTGATCAGTCATTTCTTACCTGTTTCACACTGTTCTCAAGTTGATCTCCAAGCTTACTGACCAACTCAGTAAACGTCGGTCTCTCCTCTGGTTCTGTGTTCCAAGTATCAAGCATAATGTGGTATCTGTCAAGTAAAAGACAACAAGTTTCGTCAATAGATGTGAAGATTCAGATTTCAAAAGAAAGATTTAATGATGATTTAGACAGTAGTTTAATTTCTCCTTTAAAGCATTGAAGACTCGCCCCAAACCGTGTGCCGCGCTTTGAAAAAGTTAACTTTCCGTTGCTTGCAAGTGAAGTTTTCTGCTTCTTGCTACAAAATACAGACAGTAATGAAATGTGATACCTTGTTATCTTTAGCTGGACCTGAGATGTCCATCGCTGGATCGTTTACACTGTGCTGTGGGTATTGACCGCAGCTGTATGTACTGACTGTACACTAGTGTCTAATTACCGAAGGTAGCAAGCTGTGTGCGTATTTTCTGGGATCGATGGTGGTGTCTAACACTTCTGCTACACCTCGTTCAAAACTAGGTCAGATAACCGGCATTAGACGTTTCTTTTAACGCGAGTCTTCACACCCTTTAAGAATCAAGCCATTTCAATCTTAGTCATGTTCAAGGAATTACTTAAAACAAGTGCCAGTTAAAAATTTGAATTTTAATGAAGAGAGAAGCATCTGTGTTTTTACAGAATTAACTCTTGTCTGTGAGATCTGTTCAAAAGACTATTATTGTTTGACTAATAAACTGTCCTATCATAGTCATTCTATACTTACATATCCAGTGGTGCATGCTCGGGGGAACACATTCTGTATCCATTCTTCAGACGGTTGTAAAACTCCTCATCCACTGGTACACCGGGATAGGGTGACCCACCCAGAGCAAACACTTCCCACAGGAACACTCCAAAGGCCCATCTAACAATTCAAGAGAAATTAAAATAATAATTATAATTATAATCATTATTTGATAATATATACAAAAATCTTAATTTTGGCCTTGACACATCATTTTGACCACATTAACTAAGATTTGGAAGGTATCTGCATTGATAAACAATGACACATCAATGGTGTTTCTCAAGGACACCGAGGGTTACACACCTAGTGTACCCTACCAGACATGTTAGCAAATTGATACCAATAATACAACTAGCATTCTGGTATAAAAAGTAAGTGTTCTACTCACACATCACTGGATGAAGTGAAGACCTTGTCAAAGATAGATTCTGGAGCCATCCACTTGATTGGTAACCGACCCTACAGATGAGAAGAGATGAAAAACTATCAACAAAGAACGCTTGATCAGGCAAAAATAAATCGTCCAACATTTGCTTATGCCAATACTGGGTGTAATAAAAGCACCCTGAAAAAAGCCCCCCGCCCCTCCCCCTCCTGACCCTCTTTGTACTTAAATGACAAAAACTTCAAGTGACCAAGTTTGCATTAGTGAAGCATTTGCTAAACTGGAACATTGTTGGAATGAAGACTGCCCACTAGTCACTTGTGCACATCTTCTGCCTTTTCACGTTTGATTTATTGACATATTCAGTGATTGAGATCCTAAAAGTAGGAGCAATAAGAAAACACAATAGAAAAAAAAAGGAAAAAAAAACCCAGCTATTTTGAAAACATTTGCTCCTTACAATTTCTCAATTTTTTTTAAATATTAAAATATGAAAGAATGCAAAGGTGACTTACCCCGCTCTTTGTGACATAGTCTGGATCATGGTAGATGTCACGTGACAGGCCAAAGTCACAGATCTTGACCACATTGTCTTCAGCCAGGAGGACATTCCTAGCTGCTAAATCTCTGTGGATGCACTGAGGAGGAATAGCAAGATGAGTATGCAATGACACAATAAAGCAATTCAAAGTTAAAGGAGAGAAATTGACTCTTTCTCTTACCCACCCTACCCTACCCTCACCACTGCCACCACCCACCCTGCCAACTCCCAAAATATGATTTTTCACTGATGACAGATGAATACTCTAAGAGTCCCATTGAAAATGTGAATTCAATTCCTGCCTATAATTTTGAGATTAAAACATTTGAAGTTGCTAAAGGTTAAGTTAACTTAACACAAATAGGTGTGATGTCATAGATAAACACTGACAAATTGTTTCTTGTTTTTCTTCAAAACATCTGCTTCAAAATTGGGATGCCTTTTAATATAAATTCAGTACAGCAACCGATGTATTGCCACTTCCACATCCCCTTAGCAAAAATATTAGAACACTATCCAATCCAATGTTAAAACAATAAAGTGAAAAATAAAACAAAAACAAAACATTTGCTGCTAGTATGTAACTGTGACATCACACTTGTTTGCTTCAAGTCCACTTTGGTACACACTGTGATTAATTCCAACAATCAGAATATGAAAAGCACTAATGTAGGAATAACATGTAAATTTTATCAGGATGCTTATAATATGTTCCCTCTTCATCGGTCAAATATAACCTTTTCCCCTTGACTATTGTTGTAATAACAGAAAACTAACAGTAGAAAAATAAAAACCTCAACAGTAGTAAGATCTTCATGTAACAAACAAACAAAAATAGCTGCAGGACCTAACAATACATTTCTTCATCCTACAGCAGACAATGCAAATGAGATTTACTCAATTTTGTCGCTGATCTAATTTATCGCCGAAAAAATTATCTACACGGCAAGAATCAGAAAAGTTATGAGGAAGTATTAAATACCTTCTTGGAGGCAAGAAACTCCATTCCTCTTGCGACTTGGAAACCGAAACAGATGAGATCTTTCAGAGTGAGGACATCTGCCATCAGGGAATCTTCCTCCTTGTGGATTGCATCTGCGAATACATCATCGTCTTCGTGTATCGTCATGGAGATGTGTCTACCGTTAACCATCATGCCCTGGCCGGTATTCTCTAGGTCCATGATGCGAGGGTAAGCTCTCACCTCAAAACTCGGTACGAAGACCTTACGCCTCAGTTTCAGGTAGTCTGACAGGTTACCGTTGCAGCAGAACTCTGTGATGACTACCAGTTCTATAAAGAATGGTGAAGAATAGATTGGGTATCAAAATCATTTCAGATAGACTGGATGCAAATGTATTTTCACAAAGAACGACAACCTAAGAACTGCACCATAGCTTGAAGATTTTATGTTTTACTATGTACGAGTTACTTTCCGGCGTAGTCTCTATTCACTGCTACATGAAAATCAATCAGCTCTCATAACCTCCCCTCCTTTTTACAATACACCATAAATTATATTCTTTTTGGTACATGCGAACAGAAGGTTGATAGCATTACGAGCCTCTACTCACTGGTAGATTGAACACATCAACTTACCCCCTCCCCCCCCCACCCTCCACCCTCCACACTAACATAACACCCACAACAAAGGCCTACTTAACAAAGCACAAAACCTTACCATCTGTGGTGCAGGCACCCAAAAGGTTGACAACGTTCAGATGAGGTCCGATGTGAATTAACATCTTCAATTCTGTCATCAGAGCCTTGGCTTCATTCTCTGTAGCATCATCTGTTAGACAATTAAACATAAACGAGAAGAACTTTTAAATTTATAACCTAAATAAAATAAAACTGTTAGCAAACTGCTTATCCACTAGAGAGCCTGTGTATAAAGAGAATGTGTAAAAGTAAGTTGGCCTGACGTTTCGATCCTAGCAGGATCGTCTTCAGAGGCTAAATGACAACAATTTTTTTTTTTTTTTGTCATTTAGCCTCCGAAGAAGATCCTGCTAGGATCGAAACGTCAGGCCAACTTACTTTTACACAAATTTATAACCTGTGATAACAATAACAATTAAGGGGATAACAATGAATTTATAAAATTCAAATGCAAACAGAAAATAGAGCAATTTGCACACTATTGATGATCAATGCTATGTTCATTAGACACTGTCATATTAAAGTAGGATGCTGTGGGGGCTGCAGCCAGGCTGTGTAGGTTGTAACCTGTGTAGTTTTGTACCATAGGACACTGCTGTACTGTGTAGATAATCAGCCTTACTGCAGGGGTTTCTGCAGCAGCTGCAGCTTTTGTTTTACTCTTTTTTCCCCCCCTCCTTTTTCTTTTGGACACAGTGCCTTGATACTATCCGAGTGGCCTGTAGGACAGTTATTCATGATGCTGTTGGGAAGGCCAAGTGGTAGTACCTATGTGACTCTGTTATGCCTCATGTCAGCAGTATAAACCCATTCAATTGTACTATGTATATAAATACATAAGGCCATTAGAGCGAGGGTTGGGACAAGAATCGCATCCACACCGGAACAATTTGATGGGCGGCAGTTTTTGGATGGTGTTAGTTCACAATGATGCGCAATAACCAATATAAACCAGACACCCAAGTCATTTACAGCAAACTAATGGAATATTTAAAGTGGCTTCAGGAACTCCACTTTATGTAAGTTTTTTCAACGATCAGATCATCATCGATAACGATAATCCCTTCCTGCCTCTTCTTCTTCCTTCCTGTCATCATATTATGTCAAAGTGTCACAGAATATCATTGAAGCAACACAGAACGATATTACAAGGAGCTACTTTGTCATCACCCAATAATAAAAACAGAATGAAAGAACTGGCCAGGTGGATGAAAGAAAACAGATTAAACTGCAAACCCCAGATAAAAAAAACTTTAAGCTAACTGTATCATCCAGTTTCTTCAAATTTGTGTTTGTATTTTCAGTCAATTTAATAGCAAAGCAAAGGGCCCAGAAAAAAAAGAAGCTTCTTCTGAGGCCAATATATTTGAAGAATATATCCACTTCTATAAGGTGTCAAGTTTCATGTTTTTTGACAAGGGTTTGACCATCTTCTGATAGGGAAATAACAAGATTTTTTACCTTTTAACATCTTTACTGCCACTGTGCTGTATGTACTGTTCTTTTCAATCCCAAACGCAACTGCCTTGAAGACTTGGCCAAAAGCACCACGGCCAAGAGGGATCCCTGCAAATAAGCAACAGGGGGAATAACACTCAAGATGAACAGATAATTCTCTCCTGATTATAATCATAATCATTAACCACTGTCTACAGATTAAACTTCTTACATGGAAAGGAGGGAAGTTTGTAAAAAGTTGAATATATGCATAACCAGACTGTATAGATGTTGACTGATCCTTACCATAAAATCATAGCTATGGAATAATTGAAGTGTGCAAAGCAAAATAATGATCATAAATTTCCATATCAAGAGACACAATAAAGTAACATCTCATTTCTCTGTCTAAAACACAGGCTGTGTTTTATACTGTGAAGCCTTCAGAGTCTAAAAGTTGTACAAATAGAATCCATGTTTTTGTGACAACTTTCAACAATTAACATAATTAAAGCATAAAATATGCTGAGATAGAAAGGAAACTAGGTCAAAAAAATATGAATGTCAAAGCATCAGAATGCCCTGTAAAATGGTTTGCAAGTTCATTTACATAGGTTACCATATCAATTGCATTGATTTACAGATCCATAAACATGTGGTGACATGTTTATGCATGAGAGAAAATACATAAAACTTGAGATAATTCAGATTCGTTTCAACAATCTTCTCAAAAGTGAGAAGAAAATTTTGTTTAGTAACTAACCAAGCTTCAGTCTTTCTCTTGGAAATTCCCATTGTTTATCATAAGGAAGTTGTTCACAGATGTCTTCCAAGTCCAGAACATTTCCAACGTTGATGGGAAGCAACATGTCATCCCCTCCAGAAATGTACTTGCGATTACTCTGAAATGAAGGAAACATTCCGGCCATTAATGTGTAGTCATGAAACGTACTACATAACTATCTTACCCTTCTGTGTCATCGTCAGTGGTTTATGAAATATTTAACATGATGTAAGGCATCACACAGAGGATGATCTTTTGAAAGATGTGTACGGGCTTGTTAGCATATTCATGAATGTGTCATACGTAGGAAGCCATGGGGGCTGCAGTATCCTGCAGCCAGGCTGCATAGGATGTAATCTTTTGTCCTGTGCAGTTTCATACAGCAGGTGCTTCTAATCGTCAAGATAATCTCTATTGTTTGATATCATCATGAGAGGGTCTGCAATAAAGTGAACAAATCATGCAAGACCCAACACACCCTTTGTTTGAGCACTACATTTACAATTGCTCTGGACTGCTTTTATGCCCACCACGTACACTTAGGGGCTGCTACAGATACTCATTTGTGCCTAATTCTATCCATATATTTAATTCACAAGTGAGAAGATTAGTTTCTTATTTGTAGGACTTGCTGTATATATGTTTGTATTACTGTATGTGTATCGCAGTCTATTGATACTTATACTATTGCTTTTCTTTTTTTCTTTTCTTTTTCGTTTACTACCTCTGTAAGCCGAATTTCCGATTGT
>JAIPMN010001163.1:32032-62478 GCA_020650975.1 Apostichopus californicus | reverse complement strand
GATATATAGATATATATAGATATATATATATATGTATATATAAGTGGAATTTTTCTGGTGTGTTGTTCATTATTTATTTACTATTTACTTGTCATACCACTTGCTTCACATTCATTTCTTATTTACGCCTTGGCTTGCCTATAAAGAGTGGTTATTCTGTGTAAATTGTCAGATTCAAAGCACCAGGGGTGCATTCTGTACAATCATAACACTTGGGTCATACGCCCTGAATGACAGTTATTCAAAGCCAATTTATACGCTTTAACACACCAGTAGAATCACTGTGGTCGAGTGGTACGGGCTTAGGTTCGTGACACGAAGATCCGGGGTTCGATTCCTACCTTCTCCTGATGAGTCCCAAAAGGATGAAACTGGTCGTGAAGTGGAATTTTTCTGGTGTGTTGTTCTTTATTTATTTACTATATATATATACATACATAGATATATCTCTATTTCTACTTTTCAACAGAGATGGAGAGACGTTAATGTGATCAGCAGTCTGTTGAAGTTTTTCTTCCGTAAGTTGCCAAACCCTCTCATTCCATCAGAGCAGTACTCATTCTTCATCCAGGCAAACCGAACTAAAGATCCAGCCCAGAGGATGGCCAACATACGACGAGAAATCCATAACTTGCCAGAGCACCATTTTGCTGCCCTCCAGTTCTTGACTAAGCACCTCAAAATGATCGCCAATAACTGTAGCGTAAACAAAATGGAGGTTCGAAACCTGGCCATAGTTTTTGGTCCTACTTTAATACGCACAGCGGACGATAACATGATACAAATGGTGCAGGATATGTCAGACCAATGTAAGATAGTTGAGAGCGTCATCGAACATTGTGATTGGTTCTTCTGTGAGGACGTGGAGAGTCAGCAGAATATTCCCCATGATGCTTTGCCAGGGGTTGATATCATGACAGATGCAAATGTTTTACTTGCTAAAGCAAGGGAAGATAAAAAGCAAAGTAAGTACAATCTCAAATGTTTTCTTAATATTCACGGCAAAAGCATCTGTAAAGTGCGTAAGAATGGGCCGAAGAAATGGTGACTACAGCCGTGTTAACACTGCAAGATATGTACAAGTCCTGTTCATAAATAGAGAAGTATTTAATTAACAGGCTAGACGCTATTGAGAACAGATGCTTAGTCATACAAAAGGCAGATTGTTGATCGATTGATTTAAATTTGTAATGTTTGTCCCGTCTTCTGTGACATTTGTATTCTTGGATGGTCAAATTTCCCCTGAGGTTATGGACAACTCGTTTCGTAAAATTCACACAAGGCATTTGAAGTCACCAGAGGGTCTCAAACAGTTAAACGACAGGTATATTAATGTCACAGTCGAATTAAATATTTTGGTTTGTAGGTTTTGTAACAATTAATATTACTTTGTTTTGCATGAAACTTTCCGCATGCTTAGTTATCCGATTTTCCATTCTATTGTAATTTTGTTAACAATTTGAATCATTTATTTAAGATCAAGGTCTGATATGCCGTAATTTGTTCTCTTTTCAGATGAAACTATATCACCTAAGGACATAGTGGCCTCTGTTCTCAGTGCGGCCAATAGGAAGCTGAAGAAACCCGATCGTCGTTCCATTGACGCCTCCAAGGACACTGATGAGAAGGATGGTGGCCAGTCGACCACTTCCTCAAACTCTAAAGCATCCACTAGAGGGAGCTCACGGACCGAGTCACAGTCGACAGAAGCAGACTCGTCGGTCGGCTGCGTGGACGGCCAGACTCCGACGAGTTTATCGTTGGATCCCAAAGATGGTGACAACCATGCTGACATTTCTCAATTTATGTTTCCAGAGGAGTTTACTTTTGGTTCTGTCAGAGGTAGAACTCTCGAAGATAATTCTCCTAATTCCAGGAAGACTTTTCATAATTATTCCAAAGACCGGCATCAGAAGGGTGACGGGACGGCGAACTGGATCATGAGGGACGACGCCCCGAGGTACCAATGGAAACAGACGGAATATTCAAAGGAAAGAGAAATGATAGAACAGCAACACAAGCTAGCCGTGCAGGACTATGAGAAGGAAGAAAGTACAAATTTAGAAGAAATAATTCAATCTAAAGAGAGATTAAAAGATTTCTGTTCAAGTAAAACAAGTGCAATGGTGGAAACAGTAGTCACAGTAGACACACAGTCTGTCACATCGGATTATTCCACGACGTCCTCCAATAACAATAACTGCTTTACCGATCATTCAACAAGAACTACTGATGGGGGACGTAAAAGCAGTACCTCGCTAACCCCAGATTCGAATGTCTCCCAAGGTTCGTCCGAAGATAGCGAATTCTTTCGTTCCATCACAGCTGCTTTTGAAGCGAAATATCAGAGTTTATTCAACAAAGAATCTGACGAAAGCAGCACGTTAGTTGGAGAAGAAAGTGAAAATTCCTCTTCTGTTTCAGGAACGGAGCAAAGACCAGATAACTTTCCTCGGAGTAAATCATTTACAAGCGGTCAGCTTTTGGCTTCCAATCAGTCTCCACAAAAGAGTGATAATGTTTGTCGACCGACATCGTTAGGCCTGGGAGATAGAAGGAATTCACTCAAACTTTCAACTGCTTCTCAATCTCTCCTTGTGTCCCCAAGAAGTCCTCAGAAGAAAACTAAAATTGAAGTCACAATTGTTTATGAAAAATCAGAGGTAACACCTCAACTGGAGAACAAGAAAAAATGTCACTCTTTGGAAAGTAGTCCTGTAAAGAAACAGGCTCTGAGCCCGGCTGCACGAAAGGAGAAAAATAGGCAACAGAGGAGAAGAAGGCACACCCTGGGAGGACCGAACGAGGCCAGAAACAGTCAGAAAATAGTAGAAATTACATTAGTCGGCGAGCACACAACCACTAAGAGTGAGAAGGCTTCACCCGTCAGGAGGCTTAAATCTTCCCAGTCGTTCGGTAAAGCGGATATTAAGGAGAGGGAGAAGAGAAGGAACTGCTCGAGTAATCCAAACTTGATAGATGGAGTCTTGGACAGCGGGAAGAGTTTAACGTTACCGCCCAAGAAGAAACCAGCAAGTCCTACAAAGTCTGATAAAGATTACCACCCTCAGAAATTAAATACTAAACAGGAATTCTTTGAAATTCAGGCTGCTCTCTGATCACTCATAAATGAAATTTATGATATTTATGGGTATGATCATGCTTCATGTATGGTCATGCTTCATGGTCTTTGTGAATTCTGTATGAAACTCCATGGTTACTGATTAATTGTGCTTGAACATGTTTAATGATTCCCGATTAAGTGTGCTTTAACCTGTTTAATGATTCCTGATTAAGTGTGCTTGAACCTGTTTAATGGGCTGTGGTGGCAGTCTTTTACATCTGTACTATGATCCAGGTTTTCAAATCACTGTATATTCACAATGGGACCTCCCCCTCCCCCTCCCTATCATCCTGTCTGTTGAACAGTTATCATATGTTAGTGACTACAGTAGCCTGTTATACTTACTGTTTGGTGCATTTTAACAATCTGTGACCCATCTTGCCCGCCCTATGTATGAGACAGTTATAATATATATAGTAGTAATAATTGTTAGTTTACATTGTAGTTACATGTCCTAATCTAGCTTGTTTGTCAGTCACTGTAGCCTCTGGTTACATCATCTACCTTAAAACTTGTCACAAATGCTGGCTTTGGGAGAACAGTCGTGAAAAGATGCATTCACACAAATGTATTTACTTCAGTGTTTCTTAACTTTGGAGATCGAACGAGTTGTGTTTATATGTGTCATTGATCATTAGTAAACAACAAAGTTTTCAAAAGACAACCGATATAAATACTTAACATCTACTGAATGCTGTTGATAAGGATTTACAACGAAGATAAACTCATCACTTTGTTCACTTTTTGTTTGATTGGACATCAACTCAAATATTTGTGCATATCAATTCGATTCTTGGTTTCTATGGTGATCAGCAATGTTACTAAGATTAGATTAATTTAAGATTCTGCTGGTATTGACTATTACCAATAATCGATACTTTCATTTTACATCAGTTTTATCCGATATTTGAGCTCTTTCTGCACCCCCTTCATTCCGCATATTTTGTTAGTTTTTTTTACTGTGCCATTTCTATAATATTTTCATTCCCTTTTGTACAAATGGATGGGGAAGGGGCTGGATTTGTCTTTACTGTAACTGTTTAGCATACATTGTTCTTAGGCAAAACAGAAACTGCAGATGCTAACAAGTTTTCAACAAAAAAAAAATTGAAAAATAATAACAAATCTTGTAAAACAATGTGAAGACTTGTTGCAGGGAGTGAAACAGTTAACTAAAATATAAAAATAGCACTTTTCATGGTATCATCAATAAGGTAAAATAACTGCTTTCCAGCACATAAATGTACTTTTTCCAGAACTATGCTGTTAGTTTGTTTCATATTTGTGTCAAGACAGATGCTTTAAATATCCCCCACCCCCCCCTCATGAGCATTTATTTACAACATAAACTTTGAAAACTCACATTTACCTGGCAAAATGTACCAAACCAAATTTTGCACACAAGAATGGAGGCTTTGTTATTGTACTAAAAAGGCATATTTTCTTCAGCTGCTTGCAAACATTTTCAGTGAAAAGATAATCACTGCAAAGATAATCACTGCATTGCTTGGGTATAAAATACTGCGTCAGTTATTACCGTAGTAAAATACGATGGCAGTGGAATATAGTTGAAATGAATCCAGTAGATTGAAAGTCAAGATTTGCTGGCTTTGTTTGTATTCTTAACGAAGTTGCTTAATAATGAATTACCAAAATATGATTCTGTCTTGCTGTGTCATTTTCAAACCTCTGAATTTATGAGGTATTTTTGTTTGAATACTTCACTTGGGGTTGAGAGAAACAAGGCTGCAAGCCAAACCAGATACTTAAATACCTTTTTACCTTGAGAGTCTTCCCTGATTGGATGTGAGAGTTGGTTTCATGTTTCACGAGCGAGGATAAAAACAAATAGACTAAATCAAGGTGAAAAATCTTTATTCAGTGAGTTCTTGCAATGATAAGGAATTGTCTTTGGGCTATTTGGAATCATGTTTTATCAGTCATATTGTGTGTATGTATGTATTTATGTGTATGTATGTATGTGTGTATGTATGTGTGTATCATGTGGTACATGCAATCTTGTGTTATCTGTAATATTTGGTTACCATATATTTCATGTGAAATCAAACAGATTCTTGTTTCTTATAACAAGACGAAAGACTTTATCAATTCAACGTGCTTCCTTTTACCGGTAGTCTACAAAAAGATTTGATTATTTGATTATTTAATTGATTAAAAATATGTTTACTTCGGTCTTGGTAAACAAAATTAAAGCCTCTCTCCTGTGATTTTTACTCGATTAGCTTTAGAGTTTGAAATTCCTGCTAATCAGTGATGGGATGCTTCATTGTTTTGTCATAGGTCAGGGTCAGGGTTTTTATTGCCTTTGGTCGCAGGTTTTATGTATTTACTACCTGATGCTGTTGTATGTTTGGTTAATAAAGGTATACTTTAGTAGTTCACAGATGTTTAACTTCTTAAAAAGGAATAAATTTTATGATATTATCACTAAAATTAGCTTAAAAACAAAGTGTTTTTCTTTTAATAGAGTGTTGTACTAGTTCATGAAATGGTCGGGAGATGGGAGGGCCAGAGAACATTTAGAATTAGAATTATAGATATATTTTCATTTTGAATATTTCCAAGGTTCAGTTTTCAAAAGGTGTACTGCGGTTGGAAAGTGGACTTTGTAGTCATAACAATCGTTTTGGGATCTCTCCTGTGTATTAACTTGTGATATAAATCTCAGAGTGGCATTAGTACATATACTTGTGTAGAAATACAATATATAATAATTCACAGGGTGCATGTAACTAAAATGATTATTATACCTGTAAATACTTATAGTCCTAAGATGTACTTCATTGAGGTGTGCTTCATATTACTCTATAGTCTATATGCAGTGACTTAGTGCTCATATTTATTGTAATATCTTACTAGCTTTTTTCTCCATTGACTGTCCCAGTATATGCACGTAATAAAAGCTTACGTACTTGTGTTTTATGTAATCAAATAACCGATAATTAAGTCTGAGCACCATGTTTGTCATTGAAGTTATTTGGATGTACTGTTTGATGTTATCTGAAGTAGCCAAGCTAGCTGTTGGTATTAATCACATTGCAAACTTTATTCATATTCAAAACTTTATGAATGTTCAGATGTTATATTTCTCTTCCCAGGTCTTTTTCTCAAGAACTTGAAAAAATTCTTTCTTCCATAACAAAAGACCTTGCAGAGTAAATCTTTTTTATTTTGAAAAAATTCAGTTTTTCTGTCTGCTGTAGTTTTCTGAGATTTGTTATTCCTAAAGGAATATTTTTGCAACTTCACAATGAATATGGAGAGTTGTATCTAATTTTTAGTCAGCTGTGCTCTTTCAGGTAATATTTCATCCTACTTTTCTTATTCATTTAATCAAGTTTACTTAGCCATGAATGGACAGATGTGACAGTCATTATTTACTCTTATGTGTTCTACTTACTTGTGTTACCTCCACCCCATCCTCTTCCTCTTCCCTCCTCTATGGCCTTTCCCCCTCTGGTGTTTATTTATGCATAATTTTCCTACAGATATCCTTTGGATGCAAATTCAAGCAGGGGATCAACTAAATGTTTATTTTGTGCTGGGCTCTTTAAGTTCAGTTTGTATGATTCTGTAATTAAAGTCTTACAGTTTCTAATTAGCGTACTTAAATGGAGTCATACCTTCTCACCCTGACAGGGAGAATGGGTATATTACAAAAAAAAACCTTGAGTTAGGGAAAAGGTTGGGGGAGGGTTTGTGGAGGGGGATTAGTAGAACAAAAATAAAATGTAAAGCATTCTTGTGCTCAAGTTTGCTATATGTAGCATCTTGACATTGGTTATCTTACAACTGTGTAGAAGTGTATCAGGTCAAAGGTCATTACAAAAAGTCTATTTTAACTTGATGCAGTTCAGTAAGAATTGTCTCCAAGCCATGAGAATGAGACCAATGGACAGACTTACACAGATGAATAATGAACAGAAGATAGGCAGATGCATAGACATAACTTTACACAGACCGATAGATATTCACACGGACAAACATTACGTAGACATGCGTGGATACAGTACTAGGTCATGTTGATAGAGATACTGCCTCAGAAAAGGTCATGACCCTAAACAATCACACAGACTTGCAGACAGATAACCATGGTAACAGAATGTCACAATTAATAAGGGGGTGTAGTCACATGTTGGTGCCAAAGCTATGAACCCTACTATTCCAACTTTGAATGGTGTTACAAAGTTTGGCAAATGGGTAAAGAAATGGACAGATGTTTTCTAAGTTAAGCCAATGACATCCTCCAGGTGTCAGTTTTAATCTAGCTTCAAATCCCATAATTCATTCTTTTATAAGCTTGCACAAACCATGACTTATCCTGAGAGTCTGCTGGTAGGTTACCAACAAATCACATAAAATTATTAAGCAAAAGAAAAAGTTGTAACAGAAGAGAGCTGGTAAAACTATTGTTTTCTAGTAATCAAACTGTGAGAAGAAAAACAATTGCACAAATGAAGGTGCTAGTACATACAATGGAGTTAAATGTGCCCATGTTGTCTAACAAAATATGCATAAATAAATCTACCATGTTTATTTCTCCTGACTTGAACATAAGAGGTTAAAAATTATGGTGATGTGCTTTGGTCCATCATTCATGTGTAATGTGATTTTGTATGTACTAAATCAAACGAATCATTAAGGGCAATTAAATTTGTGGTAATTATTCATTTCACTCTCAATTTAGTTGTGATTCATCAGGGAGTAGAAGATGATACTCACTTTGCAAATGACTTGAAATAAATTTTCAATAAATAAATATGTTTTCATTAAAGGTTAATGTTTTATTATACCTTATGTATTTGCTTAAAAAAAATTGTCAACTTAAGGATTTATTTGCCAAAGCTATTTCATTAAAAATTTTAAAAACTTTCACGTTGCTTATACTTTTTCAGTCATAAATGATGAAGATAAAAATCTCTTCATCACTTTCATTCATTAACATCTTGAGTCTTTTGTGAAAATGGTTAAATAAAGCACAAAAAAAACTTGTTTAGCTGCTCACTGTTAACGTTGAAAAATACTACATGAATCTATATTCAATAGACCCACAATTCAATGTATTAAATTTATGAATTAATTTCTTGTAAACAGTCCAGTTTTGTGATCCCTACTGTTTCCAAAAATATGTTGTCGACAATATTTCCCTCCTTCTTCTTGTTTGCACGTGTCTGTTAACAATGTTTGTTTTTTATATAGATAACCAGTAGCCTAATCATGAGAGTGCTTGGTTAAATTCCAATCTTCACTGGTATGCATTAGAGGCTTAAGTGTCCAACGCAATTACCCTTTGCTTATTTTCAATTTATTTCGACATTTTCAATAGATTTTGGTGCAGATTTATTCAATTGAAATACAATTTATCTTGACCAGGTTGACAAAAGAGTTTTATTTACCCTTTATAAAGTCTCGTCAGTTATTGACTCTTTTTTTTGAAATTTTAGTATTTACCTTAAAATTACAAAAGTTTTCTATTAAATCTCAAAATTCTATCGGGTGGGGAGTATAACAACTACTCATCCCTCCAAATCTGTGAAACTACTTTCTGATGTTTTTCTTTAAAAATTTTTTTTAATGTTTTGTATTTCTCCTTTTATTTCTTCTCTGTCTGATCTAGCGACTTCTCTCAGACTCTATTGGACTCTCTCTTCTCAAATCATTTTATATTTCACTTTGCATTAAGAAGTTGAATTCACATTGCAACGAATGCTGAGTGTTTTCATTCGGAACTGTATTTGTTTTTTTTAAACGATTGTTCTTGTAATATTTTATCTCTCTTTTTTGTAATTTTTTTTTTTATTTCCAGCTGTTGTGAATTTACCCAGGATTCAATCAATGCTTTCTATTCTTTTTCTTTTTGTTGTCCTTTTTGCATTTTTCATCAACTTCTAGATAATTTTGTGAAGGATTTTGTACATATGAGTTATCCACACCTCTTAAAGCAAAACCAATTTTGAATTCTTTTGGTGTCTGTATGTGTGTTTTTTGTTTTTTTTTAAATGATAATGAATGAGAGAAGAACTAAAAGGTTGTTGTATAGAACGAATTATTATGGTATATAGTTGCTTGTAAATGTGCGCTGGTTTGTCTGTAAAATGTGTTATATATAGATTTTGTTGCATGAATAGTTCTCTAGGACACAAAATGTTTTATTTTCAAGAAGTAAAAAAAGGAAATATGCAATTTGGCGAAATAAATAGCAATGCCATATGGCTTGCTGAAAAACAAAACAAATGTTGTCTACCTTTTTCACTATGCCAGTTCTTTGAGTGGATTTTTTTTTTTGCTAATGCTTAATTTCCCTTAAGAATATTCTTCGTTAACGTGACTGCTAAAGTTGCACTTCAGTACCGAAGGCATGGAAACAGTATGGTTGATCTGTTGCATCCTATTCTGAACTAAACTTCAGTATATATTGAAGGATAAAAACTCTTGGAAATTGGCCAAAATGGTAATACAAAAAGCAAAGACTGGAGTCATAGGTGTTTGCAGAATCACAGTTCATTATGACTACAAGTGTTAAAACTGGATGACAATTTGTCCATTCAGACCTCCCCCTTCTCCCTCCCTTCCTCTATCACCCACCTCCTGAACACATCTACAAAACTCCTCTCCTTTCTCAAACATTCCAACTAATTCATTGTAAGAGGAGAATCAGTCAATTTTATCATGACTCAATCTGTAAAGACATTTCACAACAAGAAATTTATTTCATCAACAGAATTTCTGCATTCATCAGGTGTGGATACACAGGGTGTGGGTGTATACTTTCGCTTTTTATCAAAACTCCACAAAAAAGTAGTTACAAAGCACAACCTGGCGCATAGCCGAAATATGCCTCAGAAGTACACCACTGTATGTCTAAAATTCCCCCGAACATTAGAATTGACTTCAATACTCGCAAAGGGCATGGCAACTTTAAGGCCGGTTCATACTCGCTGCGTTTTCGTATGAACCGGCCTTAACTGCCTGAACAGGAACGATATTGAATACATGCTGCACATGTGTCGTATACACATCGAGTTTAATAAACTCGATGCGTATACAGCAAAGATTGCACAATTGTTGGTAACCTTCCAGAACAACAGAACATCACTAAATGCAAATTAGACGATTCAAGAGGAAGTTAATATATTAAGTAATTGTAGATACGGCGTCGCTCCAGGTTGAAGCGTTCTGCAAGTATCTTTTTCAGCCCATATCTTTATAAATTATAACACAAAGATATAAAGAGCCCAACGTAGTTTGCTGTATTGTGTAACTGTAATGTAAGGCTAGACTAGGCCTGATCATGTCGTACACTACCTAGTACTATCTTCTGTATGGTAATGGGTTCAGCGAATGCAGCCTAAAGCAATCGCAGAGGAAGCAATATCCAAAATGGGTGGGGGGTATCCAGTACCAAAGGATGAAAGGTAGATACGAAAGCTCTACACCAAATCTCATAGCCTAAACTGGAATTTCAGTAGGTCTTATAACTCAAAAACTAACAAGATTGAATAATTGTACTTTTACTAATACTAGGCCTAGCCTAGTTAAGTTATTGCTCAGAAATCAATCCTTGATTTATTCTTTAAACATAGGCTAGTCCTATATATTGTTGATGAATAGTCCAGCATAACTTCTTATCATCAGTATGTCAGTTAACCTAGTCACTGATTAATTGCTTAAATCAAATCCTATACTTGCATTGTTACATTCTTTTTAACAGTCATTTTTGGCACTTAAAGTCCTTGACATTCTGTTGAGGTTTAATTATTTTTAAGTTCAACTCAGTCTATCTATAGAGTCAATTTGCTGGTGTATAACTGACACTGATGATACACAGGCAATATGTGAAAGAAACTGAGACATTTGCACAAATTTTCTTTGCAGTGTTCATGTAAGTTCTAACGGATTGCTTTGTAACGGATGCTGAGAAGGGTGCATACAGATTCATTTGAAAAAACCCTTGAGGGATGGGTAAGAAGAGCAAACGAGATTCTGGTAGGTGTATAGGTTATAGCTGTCATTCACCCATCTGTAAAATACTATTTTCTTCTGTGTTCTGTGACCAGTTGAAAGAAGATAAATTGCGTTAATTATTAACAAGAACTGTAAGAAATGACTACTAAAACAGACCTGTTGTAAATTAGCATCAAACAAATATACTAAATAAAAAAAATGAAATATTCAAGAGGTTGGATTTAGGTTTCATTTTACCGCCAAAATTGAAAAGGACCTCATATGAATGTGATGACAAGTAAAGATTTCTCCCTGGCAATCCAATGGGAAACTCCAGCCAATGCCAAAATTAACAGAGGGCTATTTTATATTGGTCCTAACCTTGACAAGCTTCAGTCACTGAATGCAAATCATAACAGTACAATTAGTTGATCACTAGCAGTATTCAATTCGATTGTAGCTCTTGGAGAAGAGGTCTTATGAAATATATTTTCAAAGTTGGAAGTCATACTGGTTGTTTTAAGCTTGTGTTTTCTAAAGCACAAGTGGAACCTTGGACTAGTCGATCACCCAGTGTCTCTGCATACAAAGTCACCCATTGTGTTCGCAGCTTTTGAGCACTGTCATGCGTTGTGTGTTTCTTTGATTCAGAGATCTGTAATCAGAATAGATCCCATGCATTAAATACAAAAAGCCCGATATGACAGTGCGCCCTCTATTAGGAATGCTGTTGAGGCACGTTGCTTTTAATTTTATTGATGAACCTTGAACTGTGCATTCTACGTAAAAAAGGAAGCAACTCCTAAAACGGGTAAGGGAACCATTTGATGGGAACCACTTTATAATTTCTGATTTATACTGTTTCTTTGTGGTTCGGACAAACAACAATACTATTTTAAAGGATTTTATCTTTCTAAATCCAGAATCAAGCAGTCGGAAATCTAAGAAAGCAAAGTACCAGGTGGAGGAGGATGTGGATGTGGATGAAAGCAGTCAAAGCAGTTCAGTGACCAAAGATGGTGAGAGGAACTTCAATCCTTCTGTTTTAAATTCCAATTATTCTTTTGGCATCTTCACCAAGCAGTAAATTCAGAATATCAAATCATCCCACTTCTTAAGAAATGTTCTTGTTATTGAAGGATGTATGCAAAGGAATGTGTACTTTTGTTCATGTAGATGCATTTTCATTTGGATATACCCATTAATTTATGACTAAATATGGTACTAAAGGTATTCAGAACAAGGAAGTTATGCATTCCAAATCAATTAAAATTCAATGTCTGCATTCAACTTAGCTGAGCGGGTTTGTAATGTTTGAAATTGATGCTTTAATTGAAAGAAGACTTTTCATCTCCATTTAAGGGTGAACTTGTCTGAGTGTGTTTAATGTTTTGTGAATATTAAAAAATTAAAAACTTGCAGCCATTCTCAGCAAATGTAAATAAAGTGTTTGTAGAACATGGATTAGCCAAGATGTAGTTCAGACTGATTGATTGATTGATTATTTTTCTGTATTTCAGGATCAGACATTCCAGCCAGCGCCACTCGTCAGGTTGATGAGGAGGACACAGTGGAAGATGAATTTGGTGCTAAAGACTACAGAGCTCAGATGGAGTTAAAGTCTGATCACAGCTCCAGACCCCTGTGGCTGGTAGGATAATTTGACATGAAACAAATGTTTTTACCTCCTCTCCCACCTCCTCTCCCACCTCTTCTCCCACCGACCAAACCCTTACCCTCCACCTCACCTCCCATCCCTCTTCCATCACATCCACCTCTTTCTCACCTCTGCCTCCACCTCCTTCCCTCCCTCCCCTTCCCTTTAGAAATGTTCTTGTCAATGTACCAAACAGATCTGTCTAGTTTTAGTACCCCTCCCTCACTATTACACACAAGAAAAGAAAAACATAATTAAAAAATAATTCCTATGGGAGCTCAAAAAGACTATGTTCTTTCATACAGTAAAAAGGCAGCTTCATTTAATTACATCATTGAGATCAATTTTTTGTACCAATTACATGTTTTCATCTCTTAAATTATGTTCTTTTTCTGTCCCAATCTAGGCTCCCGATGGTCATATATTTTTAGAGTCCTACTCTCCTGTATACAAACATGCCCATGACTTTCTCATCGCCATCGCCGAGCCGGTCTGCAGACCTGAACATATTCATGAATACAAGTAAGGATATAGATTTACCAGCTTAGGTTCCTAATCTGATCTAATCTGATGTTAATCTGATCGGTAATGATCTGTTCATAAACATACAGGTGTGCCACCTGTGGTGTTTTAGAAGCCAGTGTCAGGACCTTACTTTATTTTAATATGTTTGAACAGAGGTAGCTGGGAAGATGTACATAGCCAAAATATTTGTACTAAATTCACTTTGTAGAATTGAACTGAAAATTTTATCATTTACCAAAATTATTAAAGCATAGAATTTGCAAACGTTATCAAATCTCAGTTAATATTATCACAATAATTACAAGACTCAACTCTCCATGAATTGCCTCTGAAGAAAGAAAGCTTCAGCCTCGTGTGTCTACATGCACAGTTGGCAATACCAGGACAAAACTATCATTTGTCTTAATGAAGTTCATAAAAATATCTATCAAATTAGATGCCAGACATCAGAAGAGTATATAATATTTCATAGTACAACTAAGGTTTGCTGAGGACTTGGTTCTGACCAATGTTTGATGTGAGAGAGATAGCAGACAGGGGAAGTGTTGAATAACTTTATGAATTCTTTATTCATTATTATCTTGGTAGATTGTCAGCTTATTCTCTGTATGCTGCGGTATCAGTTGGTTTACAAACTGGTGACATCATTGAATATTTGAGAAGATTGAGCAAGACCTCGATACCTGAGGGTATCATAGAATTCATAAAGGTAACTTAATTGTTTAATTTCTAAACTGAAATAGTGGAAGGTAGTTTGAATTTTGTCGGGTCTGGGGGGGTTGAGACTGGAGGGGGATCCGGTACTTTTGAGACGTGAACATCACGAGCAAATGTCATTCTGAGAGATGAAGATATGTTCATCACAGATATGGGTAGCGTGGCATCTTTAGGAAGGGAAGCAGCACGTGATGTGTGGGATGGTATATATAGTTTGTGGTGGAGTATGTACCCTCAAGCCTGGAAGGAAAAGGATGGGATGTGTGGCATGGTATATATAGTTTGTGGTGGAGTGTACCCTCAAACCTGGGAAGAAAATGATAGGATGTATGGGATGGTATAGTTTGTGGTGGAGTGTACTCTCAAGCCTGGGAGGGAAAGGATGGGATGTGTTGGATGGTATATAAAGTTTGTGGTGAGTGTCCCCTCAAGCCTGGGAGGAAAAGGATGGGATGTGTGGGATGGTACATAGTTTGTGGTGGAGTGTCCCCTCAAGCCTGGGAGGAAAAGGATGGGATGTGTTGGATGGTATTTTCAGTTTGTGGTGGAGTGTACCCTCAAGCCTGGGATAAAAGGATGGGATATGTTGGATGGTATATATAGTTTGTGGTGAGTGTCCCCTCAAGCCTGGCAGGAAAAGGATGGGATGTGTGTGTAAACCTTGTAATTATACCACCTTTATAGATATTTATTATTTGGATATATATATATTTGCTGTTCCTGATTTTGTGTTGATAGTTTTACTTGGTTTCCATCGTTTGATATGCAAATGTACTATATAACCATGGCGCTGTACCGTCCTGTTGCTTCTTGGTATTGTTATGAAGCTGCCCAATATACCACATAGCTTCCAATGGTGGTTTGCCTATATAGTACCAATTACTTCCAGCCATCCACAGATATGCTATTACTTCTCCTTCTTAGTCAATTTACCTCGTTAGTGATGAAGATGTAGCTGACCAAGAAATACTAATTTTAAGTGAACTCATCATGTTTATTTGGACGGAAATAAAGGCCACTTGCATTTTGTTTTTTTCCAGTTAATTATCTTCAATTATGATTTCTTACAGCTTTGTACACTCAGCTATGGAAAAGTGAAATTGGTGCTCAAACACAATCGCTACTTTGTGGAGAGTAAATTTCCAGTGAGTAAAATCTTTATCTGCCGCTGAAATTTACCTATATTACGAAATTTGCAACGAAATGACAAACAGCCTAAAACAATATGATTTATCACTACACCATCTACATACATAACAGAAAGGCTTTTCTTTTTGGGGGGGGGGGGTGGAGTGTGAGGTGTTTAATTTTGCAATAAAATCTAGATCAACTGAGAATTAAGAGTGACCTGGTCAGATAAAGAATCTATATATATATCTATATTTATTTATTATTTTTATTCCTTATAGTCCATTTTTCTTTTTAAAATTTTCATTTTTCCAATTTATTTTCCACCTTGTTTACAACTTTTCATTTGTGCTTTAACTTTCAGGACGTACTTCAAATCATGCTGAAGGATCCTGTTGTTCAACAGTGCAGGCTGAGGTCAGAGGTCACAGATGAAAATGATGCTGAACTGCTGGTCTCAAATGTAAAGAAAGAAACTGCTCTAAAGGTGAGAATATTGACCAGAGCTTGGCCGCCAATGGTTTCTTTTGTATCATTCAGTTAAGGAGTCGCGATAAACATTTTGAGGTAGCGTTGTCAAGATCATACGGTTACAATCTCGATGGAAGAGGATGGAAGAGGACTGGGGTTACGAGGGGATTAGTTAAATTGTTTGGCTTTGGTGCTGAGGCTCTACATTGGGTTGTTTATCTTATTTTTCAGTTCTGTTATAATAGTTTTCTCCGGTCAATCCTTGTATGAGGTGCCAGACAATCTGACACTCCCCCAAAAGTAGGTCATGTCCTTAAGTTCAAGACTTCAAGTCAAAGTAATTCTCAAGTATTTCTAAAGTTGAGGCATGTTCATATAAGTTGTGTGAGTGTTGTCTGACAATAATTTTAGGGCTATTATAGTCCATAATAGTGTTTCATGTCCCGGGATTTTACAGGAAACTGATTCTTAATATTTGTTTTTTGGAGGTATGAAAGTTGGAGAAAAACCTGTTTAACAACCACTTGCTGAAGAACTTGTAATTTAGCTACCTCTTGTACGGGCCCTGTCGCCTCGTGGTGGACTAGTCCATTTGTTTGTGGGTAAATCGAACTAATCAAAATCAAATTATATTAATAAATAAACAATGTAATCAATATAAAGTCACAACATAAATTACATAATTTAGAAGCTACTAAGAGAAAATACTTTTTATGTACTGGTCGAATGTTTAAATAGATATGATTCACGTGGTATGTTCAAATCATTTGTGAAAGTTATCCGTGCATAACTTTATGTATTTCATTTTAACCAAAAGTTTTCCCCAACAGTTTCTTCAAAATGCTTTCATATTTTTTTTGTGCACAAATCTTCTGTTTCTCCGCATCAGCTAAACAAACCCACAACGGATGCAGCAAGTGCTTCCTCGTCTCAGGGACAGGAAGGAGAAGAAAATGCTGTTAAAGAAGAAGAGGAAATCCCATCTGACATTTTTGCTTATTACGAGAAAATTGATAAGGAAGACGAAGAAGGAGAAGAAACAGAGGTGGTGTCCTTTGAAGTTAAGCAAGAGAAAATTGAAATATTACAGAAAAGGTAGTTATTAACATTTTGGTTATTTCTCATAAGATCCATAATAATAAAAAGTTAATTAAATTTTTTTTGTAATTAAAAATGAAACTTACCTGGTAGTACCACTGCAGAGTACACTATATAATTATTTGATGTTTGTATAAATCAAAAATATACGTCATGAGTTTAAAGGTAACCCTCTCTCTATAAAGTATTTTGAAGACTAATTTTGAGGAGTTCTAAAGAAGATTTAATAACTGTCCTACTTTGTTTGATCAGCTGTTTATATTTGCAATTTGCTACCTTTGTTATACAGGACTTTTTTTCATGGATTTATCAGTCCTGTCTTTAAGTATTCGATAAAACATTTGTTTACACTTTATATGTACATATATATTCTCTACAACAGGAAGAGATTAAAAGTTTGAGAAAAATAAAGAAAAGAGAGTGGTTTCTTCATGGTTGAGTTAGCACAACACATATCTCATAGCTGTGTACTAAAAACACCCCAGTTGAAATATGTTGCTGTAGAGTATGATACAAGAAAGGCCCTCCTTAGTCAAATTAATGATTGGTTTCATCTTCCCCATCACTGCGGGACTAGGCAGATAATTACTTTAGAAAATATTTGTATTTGTAAATTTCTTAAAGCAACTTTATTGCAGTTGGACAACAAGTTTACCAAATCTCAAAACAATGAACTGATCAAACTTGTTTTGTCAGTAAACTTTATCCTCTTTATCCAGTATTTGACTTTTCATACATTTCTCTTACGAAAAAATTTGAAAATGTATGCAAGTTTTTTACTCTGCAGTCACAGGTTCAAACCCCTTTTATTTGCTATTTTCAAGTTTATTTTAAATAATTTCCCAGTCAGTCTCCATTGTTCAGTTATTTTCTTCTCTTTTGCTAACAGATGTATTGAATTGGAATACCCTCTACTAGCGGAGTATGACTTCAGAAATGACACTCATAATCCTGATTTAAAGTAAGTAAAATCTATCAATATTCTCTGTAAGAAAATATTGCTAAATAGTTGTATCTGGAATATTTGCCTTTATATGAGACTGCAGTTGAAGCATCATGATCTTGCAAGATGGGACAAACTTCATCTCTCTTAATGTGTGAACCAAACGAAACAAATATTAAAAAAAAATCATCCAAACAATTTTCATATTTCTTTCTTACCTCCGAATTCTTACCTCCGACAGGGGTGTTAGCTCAGTGGTTAACGCTGGTGCCTTTCAATCATAAGGTCCCGAGTTTGAGTCACTCCGAGATTAATGTATGTCGTCCAGTTACAGAGTTGTTGACAATTAACAATTCATAATCATGGACGTTAAATATGAATGTAAGAGACTGACTTCGGTCAGCTTGCGGCATTGATAAGCCAATGAGGCTCCTTCGCGAGTTCCTGCTTGCAGGAGGATCTAAAATACATAAATCTACCTATTGACTGTCAGTAATGAATCGATCAGTCTTGTCACGTCTTTGCTGTGTCACTAAAACTTTGTTTTCTTCTCCGCAGCATTGACCTGAAACCTACAACAATGCTGAGACCTTACCAAGAGAAGAGCCTCAGAAAGATGTTTGGAAATGGACGTGCAAGATCTGGAGTCATAGTGCTCCCTTGTGGTAACACTTTTAAGCAATGAGAAATACCTCACAGTGTAAAGCTAATACCGATTTTTGGCACGTTTTTAGGCACTCTGTCAAAAGTCTGACCACTGAGGGGGCTGCAGAAGCACTGCAGTCAGGCTGTGTTAGGATTTAATAAGCTAATGTGCTCCCTAGTTTCATAGAATAGGCTTTGTTGGTCTGCAGAGAGAGTTTCTGTTGTTTGATATATTGATTCAGCCTTGCTGTAAAGAATCTTGCAGCTGCTGCAGCTTTTCTTGCATAAAGTGAATCTGGTAGGATGTGTTTATTTAAAAAAAAAATTATTTTGGTAGTGGAATGCAACCAGCTACATCTATCCTTTGCATGTGGTTAAATAATAGTTAAAGGCATGCACACTGTCTGTTTTTGTTATTCAGGTGTAGAAGATGGATAATAATGAAATTAAATCTGTGAAAGTTTATGCTTGGCATTTATTAAATCTTGTTGTGCATTTACGTGATACTCAACTTTATTTCCGAGAACATCATTTAAACCTGATTTGTGAATTTAGAGACCCATGTCTGTGCTGTGTTACTTGTCTTGTTCTTGTGGAAACTGTGATAATGGAGATTTTTTCCTTTATTTTACAGGTGCTGGAAAGACATTGGTGGGCGTCACAGCAGCTTGCACAGTTCGGAAGCGTTGCTTGGTGTTGTGCACCTCAGGCGTGGCTGTTGAACAGTGGCGGTCTCAGTTTAAACTCTGGTCCACCGTAGATGAGTCTATGATATGTAGGTTTACATCAGATGCTAAAGACAAACCTAAAGGTAATCTTATCATATTGCTTCCTTGTATTCACATTGGATAGTGAGTATACTGAATGAAAGTAGTTATCTTGTATTCACATTGAATAGTGAGTGTACTCAATGAAAGAAGTTTCCTTGTGTTGACATTAGACAGTGAGTGTACTCAATGACAGTAGTTTCCTTGTGTTCACATTAAGCAGTGAGTGTACACAATAACATTAGCCACCTTGTATTCACATTGGACAGTGAGTGTACTCAATGAAAGGAGTTTCCTTGTGTTGACATTAGACAGTGAGTGTACACCATAACATTAGCTTCCTTGTATTCACATTGGACAGTGAATTTACTCAATGACAGTAGTTTCCTTGTATTCACATGGATCAGTGAGTGTACTCATTGAAAGTAGTTTTCTTGTGTTCACATTAGACAGCGAGTGAATTGACTGGTCTCTGTTTTTCCTTTTAGGTGCCTCTGTATGTATTAGTACTTACTCCATGGTAGCCCACTCAACTAAGAGGTCGTGGGAGGCGGATCAAGTGATGCAGTGGTTACAGAACCAAGAGTGGGGTTTGATGCTCTTAGATGGTAAGTATCAAGTGAGGATGAATAAAGTTACAGCAGAGTTTTGGTTTCAGGATGGAAATAAACATAATGGAATCACTTGAATTTTGAACTCCGTTTTTATAATCTTCTTTCTTTTTCAAAACCATTTCATGTTCTATTTTAATTGCCCACCACTAAGACCCAATATTTCCCCATTTCACCTGCCACAACCAGAGGTGCATACCATCCCAGCAAAGCAGTTTCGAAGAGTTCTGACCGCTGTCCAAGCCCACTGCAAGCTGGGACTGACAGCTACCCTTGTCCGAGAAGATGACAAGATAGCTGACTTGAACTTCTTGATAGGGCCAAAGCTCTATGAAGCTAACTGGTTGGAGCTCTCTAACAATGGATTCATCGCCAGAGTGCAATGTGCTGAGGTCTGGTGTCCTATGACTCCAGAATTTTACCGGGAATATCTCAACCTAACATCTAGAAAGAGAATGGTAAATATTATTATAACCTCAATCAGTTTACACCCAGGTAACAAATGTCAGAATCACAGTATTAAATTAAGATATGAAATATAGGACCACTGTTTCAATATCAATGCCATTATTATTTCTTTTTACGACATGCTAATTGCCACCATCTTTATTTCATTCCCCTGTCTGATATTTTACCTCTGCCCAATATTTAATAGCATATTGGTAAATTTACTGTCCTTCCAGTAATCTTTGGTGCAACTTTAGTGGCTATAAAAAAGATGTTCCTTCCCCAACCCCCTCCCCTCCCCCTGTCACCCTCTCCCTGCCCTCCTCCACACACCCACCCCTCCATTCCGTCAGTTATATTGCAGTGTATTGTTATTAAGTTTTATTTCTTTTCAGCTACTTTATGTGATGAATCCAAACAAGTTCCGTGCTTGTCAGTTTCTGGTCCGATTTCATGAGCAGAGAAACGACAAAGTCATCGTTTTCTCCGACAATGTGTTTGCGCTGAAGCACTATGCCACTGAGATGGGAAGGTGAGTAGCAATAGTGATATGGTCATGTGACATCTTATTGCTGATTAAGGAGTAATACATATTCATTAGAAATAAATTTGCATAAATTTATTTTCATAAATTTATCCTTCACTTCTGAAGAACTGGCATGATTCATGTCACTGGATGAATGTAATACAAAACGTCCAAGTTGCAGCGGTTTCATGAAAATAATGTGAATTATTTAGGAATTTTTTTTTTACAAACGTTTATTACATTCAAACATATATATCACCGATGATATTTCTTTTATGATTGACAACTTTTGTTGCCTTGAACTTGGCAGTGGGTGATGGGAGGAGTTTGTGGGGAGACTGAAATCATGTAAAGTTACAACGTTTTGGTTTCAAATCAAGTTTGTAACCATGACCGAGTCCCATCTTCGTATTTGGCATTTGTTTTCTCATTGCTTTGATAGTAAAGTCACTGCCTTTTAAAAGTTACTAGATTTTTAGTATTTCTTCTCTCTATGTGACTTAAGCCTCTCTCCTTGGTGAATTTTCAAAAATGTATTTGCTATGTGTGGTTTTGCTATATTTTTCATTTTTTATTTATGCCAATCCAAATCATGCATTTCACTGTAGATGCTGTCGCACTTTTCATTTGTACAAATCTTATGAATGTTGCTTCCATCTCAACTACAATGTATCATAAAGAAGATAATTTTTGTTTTTTTTCAGACCTTACATCTATGGACCTACAAGTCAGGGTGAGAGAATGCAAATTCTGCAAAACTTCCAACACAACCCAGCTATCAACACCATTTTCATCTCAAAGGTAGGCCAACTGTACTTTTCAATACAAATCTCACTTTAGTCCTTGCATATTGGTTGAATTTCCATTTCCCACTCCCTGCCCCTCTAACAGAGTTTTGAATGAAACTGTTTCTAAGTGCTTCGCTTGTAAAGGTATTTTCTCTCTTCAGTGTTGCTTTGTTACCAAAATTTAGATGGCCTATTGCGGAGTGTTGGGTAAAATGCATCACAAAATCTTGCTTAATTCCTTAATTGATATTTGAAAGACAAGTCTTTTGCAGCTAATCATAGTATAAAACTGCTAATCACTGTAAGAGATGTTGTCAAAGTATTCCGTTTAACACTAAACCCCTCAATCACTGTAAGCAATGTTGTCAAAGTATTCCTTTTAACACTTTACACAGGTCGGAGACAACTCTTTTGATCTACCAGAGGCCAATGTTCTGATTCAGATATCATCTCATGGAGGTTCCAGACGTCAAGAAGCCCAGAGATTGGGTAGGATCCTTCGAGCAAAGAAAGGTAGACTTATCCATAGACACTCGCCTGGTTACCCATCCATACTAGCCTGGTTACCCATTCGTATTAGCTTGGTGACGCATTCATATTAGCCTGGTTACCTATCTATACTAGCCTGGTTACCTATCTATACTAGCCTGGTTACCTATCTATAATAGCCTGGCTGTCCATCCATTCTAGCCTGGTTACTCATCCATACTTGCCTGGTTACCCATCCATTCTAGCCTGGTTACCCATTCATATTAGCTTGGTGACCCATCTACACTAACCTGGTTACCAGTCTATACTAGCCTGGCTGTTCATCCATTCTAGCCTGGTTACTCATCCATACTAGCCTGGCTACCCATCCCTACTAGCCTGGTTACTCATCCCTACTAGCCTGGTTACCCATTCATATTAGCTTGGTGACCCATCTATACTAACCTGGTTACCAATCTATACTAGCCTGGCTATCCATCCATTCTAGCCTGGTTACCCATCCCTACTAGCCTGGCTACCCATTCATATTAGCTTGGTGACCCATCTATACTTACCTGGTTACCAATCTATACTAGCCTGACTACCGATTCATATTAGCCTTGGTTACCCATCCCTACTAGCCTGGTTGAACATTCATATTAGCCTGGTTACCCATCCCTGATAGCCTGGTCACCCATCCACGCTAGCCTGGTCACTATCATACTCATGTACTACCCTGGTTACCCATCCATACTAGCCTGGGTACACATTTTTTGTTATAGTAACCAAACATGTCCATCTTGTAGAAAGGGGCAAGCAAAAGTAACCCAGAATGCTGTTCATCCACACTTATGACAGAAAGCTGTTGAAAATGACATAAGACACCATATCATGACATAATGTTCAATTAATTGGTGAATTTCTACTCTTTTTTGTTGTATTTATATTTGTATTTTATGTCTTTCTTTAACAGGTGCTGCAGCTGAAGAATACAATGCCTTTTTTTATACTCTGGTATCTCAAGACACACAAGAGATGTTTTATGCTCTCAAGAGACAGAGGTTCCTCGTTAATCAAGGTTACAGCTTTAAAGTCATCACAAAGTTAGCAGGCATGGAGGAGGTGGGTAGCTCCCTTCTTTTTTTTTTATTTTTTAAAAGCCAGGTCAATCTTCTATATGAAATTGGAATTTTGAAAAGCTTAATAAAAACAGAGCAAGGAAATTTTCTTGCTGCTTGACAGTCAGCTGATCGACCAGATGACATTTGAATTATAAAAAATTATAAAATTAAGTGATGCAATTATTCGATATTGCTTTAGTCTGGAAAGATAAAAATGCTGATGGTATAGATTGCAGTGTTCACGTTGGAATAGACCTCACTACGTAAAGGGAAGGGAAGCACTCAGTCCTAGTTTAATGTTTTTCAATATTTTCCCAAAATATTCTGTATATGCAATGTGTATTGTGTAACATTTTGACATAATTATTTTGTGTCTGTAGGATGAATGACAAGGCCTTCAAGGTACCTCATTGTCAGGCATCGGGTAAAGTGTGCCCCAATCTGACATACAAATAGTATATTTGTTATTAAGAAATATAGATCAATATTTAAAATAATTGTATTTAATATACAAAGGAATCTGACTACTTTTCATGTATAGGCCGATCTGAAGTACTCTACCAAACAAGAACAACATCAGTTGCTACAGAGGGTTCTGGCAGCTAGCGACACAGATGCAGAAGAGGAGAGAGTTGCGGGTGAACAGACTTACAGGCCAGGGTCAAACCAGGTAAAAACATCTTAATAATAATCATTATTTTATTGAAGGATAATTTTAGCAGAATTCTAGTCTTTTTGAGTTGAAGAAAAAAAGGGAAATTTGAGTGCTAGTAATGTTTCATTAGCTATTTGTGGTTTTCAAGACAATCACCATTAAATATGCCGAATCTCTAGATTGATGCTTTAAGGTTAAATAACTTATTTTGATGATGATGTTAGCTCCTCAGTGCATGTCTTTATATCAGTGTTAATCCATTATTTTATAAATTCTTATAACTCAACAAAACACGTTTAATTAATAACTCATTAACAACAAAGTGCCATCGGTTGACATTCTGTGCCATTTGTCTTTGACAAATTTGTGCTAAGTTGGAAACATGTCATTTGAGGCCATAAAAGTCTTGATTTCCCATTGAGTTTTGTGTACCTCTAGTGACTTGACTTAATGGTTTCTGTATTAATAATCCAGTCACTCTAATAAGCTATTTCATAGATGGCATATGTGTGTGCGTTGTTCCTGTCTGTGACGTTTCTGTACAGGTCAAGCGATGACCATTCACTGCAGTGTTATACCAACGCACGATATTTCCAATCAAGGCGGGTATCTAACGATATATTAATCTGCATCCTTAGTTAAGCTAGGGATATACAATCGTAGCTATGGAAGTATGCTTGAAATTATTTGTCATTTGGCTTTATTTTGATTTTTCTTTCTTCGCTTTCTTTTAGGCTGTGCGTAAAGTTGGTAGTATGAGTTCTATGTCCGGGGCTGATGATCAGATTTACATGGAGTACAGCTCAGGAAGAAAATCACAAAACAAACCTGTCCATCCACTCTTCAAAAAGTTCAGAAGATGAAGAAGTTGGTATCATAAAGGAATGGAAATGTTACAACTTGTGGATGAGACACAAAGGAGGAGAAGGGAAGATGCCTCATCTTGGAACCATCAATGGGGTGGAAGAGAGAGCCTCCAGTGAGCAATGGAAATAATGAACAGACAAGACTTCAGCAAGTTGGAAACAACATTACTATTGTGTATGGGATCGGAGACTTGTGAATATACAGTTTGCTTTCAAGCAGATGTAATGAAATACCTTGTGTTTGCCATTAGAAGACAGCAAGTATGCTCACACATATTATATGATGATAACTACATAGTAATATCATAGGAGAGCAAATCTGATCCAAATTTGTTCAAACTTTGGAAAGCCTCCTTAGAAAATTACCAGTAGGAGGGAAGAGAGATGTTATTGTGGACAATAATTGAGAACATAGTTGTTCTCCTTTGTGATGTTCAACTGGACTGGGGTTTTGAAATCTCCTTTTAGTCTTATTCTCTAGAACATCAAAGACATTTATTCTGTGAAAGTGAGAGATATATTTCAGACTTGTTGATATGTAGGGAGCAACAGTTGGAAAGTGATTTTTTTCTGTTTCCTTTCATTTTTTTTTATAGTTTCGACTGAAGAAAGGTTCTGATAGGATAAAGGTATGCAAGCGTGTCCTTTACATAGAGCATGGGATTAAGTTAACATATGGAAAAGCCAGATATAAATAAGTCAATCAAAATGTGATAAAAAAAATAAACATGAAACCACAAGAAGTATTTCTCCTTTTTTGAGTTCATTTATTCTTTCATGAATATTGTTTTATGGTGATGCTACTGATGTTAAAGGAGGACAACAGCTCTCCATTGTCCATTAAAACAAATGAAAATACATTACTTGGTATAAAATGAATATCGTGCTGTGTAAGGAACTTGTCATCTGCCAGTTAATATTAGAAAGTTACATTATTTGCATACCAGATGTTTTAAAATCTTGAAAATGTATGTTGACCACTCACCCCCTCCCACCATCAAAAGGTCACCACTATAGTCTTGTTCTACAACTTTTTTCATGCAGAGGTTGTTGGCCTATCCTACTATGCAATTGAGAAATGGGTTTTAGCCCTCCCTATCTCCATTAAAATTTGAGGTCTTATATCTTCCAATTGTACAAATAGACAAATTTACGATAACAATAGCTCAAGTATGTTGAGTAAATTTGTTGAGAAATAGATTGTTTGTCCAAAAGGCAAACCAGCTGTTTTACAATGTGGTATTTGTTGGTGCATGTAAAAATCACAATGAGCATTCTCTTCATGATTAAAATTACTTCTAAATGATCTTTGAAATTGTTATCAAGTGTTCATTTGAGATCACAGTATCTCTAGATATTTATTAGTTATGAAATACTTAAAGTATCTTAATTTGGCAAGTTTATTTAATAATGCTAACATCACAGTCCTTCACATGAACAAATTTAGATCCTTGTGACATTAGTATATTCTGTTGCTTACACACAAAACAAAAGTAAGCTTAATGTTTCATTTTGCATTGAAGTTAGTATCCTTATACTTAATGAACATCAGAGGAGGAATAACCCTGAGAATATATCCTACTTAAGTCCACAAAATGATTGCATGAATGATGGAAATATGGTATCAAGTTTGTCACTTAATGGCTGAAGCTTATTGCAATAATATTAACTTGTTACATACAACATAATGTAGTTTGGATTGGATTAAGGTATTACCAACTTGCAAAAAAAAAGTATTCAGCCCTCTTAGACTAAAAGCTCACCCAGTCATGTGAGAATATTGTATGTGTATGTATGTATGTAATTTAGATCCTCCTGCAAGCAGGAACTCGCGAAGAAGCCATCATTGGCTTATCAAAGCTGACCGAAGTCAGTCTCTTAGATTCATATTTAACGTCCATGATTATGAATTGTCAATAACTCTGTAACTGGACGACATACATTAATCTTGGAGTGACTGGAACTTGGGACCTTATGATTGAAAGGCACCGGCGTTAACCACTGAGCTAACACTTCACTATTGCATGGCTTGTTCTGAATAAATGCCCTACCCAGCACAAACCTTAAAATAACCAACCACAATGCATTCCTTCCTAACGTTAGTATTTCAATAGACAGGATTGCCAACACTGTATCCTAAATTTTTTAGACATTTTTTGGAGTATTTAGATTGGCAAAATATCAGGGAGCTGCATTTGTCTGTAGAACAGATTGTGTGAGAAGGTAAAAATGTCATATAAAGGTATACAAGATTGCTCCGTTAGCTGACTTTATGCTATCACCTTGGTATCCAGCAGATCATTTCAATATTAAAGCCCTCATTCTTCATAGACCAATAGCTGGCTTGTCAAGTCTGCTAAATCAATGAATGAGTTGTTTAGTTAAGTACAATTTCTTTCTAATATATTTAAAATTATCCTTATTAGTTAGATGTGTTGCAGAGGGTCAAAATTCCTTACACCACATTCCACACTGAGTAAAAGTAATGCTTTTAATAATGGTTGCATGCTAATGATTTACAAAGGTTATACTTCTAAATAGTTTAAAAATACAGAACTTACAACTGTACCAGCTCAAGAGATATTGTGATTGGCTTTTAAAGTGACCACTCTACTAATGTTCTTGGAAAACAGACAAAATCACAATGCTGTTTAAGATGTACGTTTGTTTCACAAATGGAGTGTTTTCCTTTCCACAAGGTCAATGGTTTTGCAACAATTGTTACCAAAGAAGCAGGCATTTGTTCAAAATAAGAACTACTAATAAGCTCAAAGGAAACAGAAAGCTGGAACATCTTGTGACAAGATGGTATTGTTGACTTTGAAGGACAGAGGGGGTTGCCTGCACCCCACCCCCGACCCCTAAAGATGAGTCTGGTGCTGTCTATTCTGATGTCACTTACAAAATGGACCCTTCCAACTTTTACCTGCGCTGAACTAAATAAAACATCACCAAGGTGGGCAGGACATTCCCTCTGTGGTATGTAGCTCATGACACCCTGTATCATGCATGCATGCTAACAGTACAGTGGAGAGTCCACTACAGGGCCTGGGGGGGGGGGGGTTGCTCAGGACAAGGTAAATAAGAGAAGCATGTGGCAATCTTTGCACACAATTATTTCTTCCTGTCTATGGATGTTTCCCCATATGTACCATTGCATCTCAGTAACTAACAATTCTTGTCTCCCAGGATGCATTTCTTCTAAGGGATCAGCCACTACAGCACCGTACATGAAGAGTGCATATCCAAATACAATACACTACTACAGTACTGTGCAATGTACCAAATAAATTTTCCCAATAACTTATCCTTAAAGTTATAAACTACAACAGACACAGCAAGTGTCATTTCATCCACATTTTCCTTTTGCTAATTCACTTTTATGCCAAATATGGTAACTGGGTCAAATGCATTACAGTACATTCTATGGCTGCTTGATTTGATAGTATTGCTACTACAGTATTACTAATGGTTTGGCTATGAACTAAAATCACATCTGTGATATATAATAACTGCCCCTCCCCCCCCCCCCACTCATCCTCCAATTACCATCTGCCTTCTCTTTACACCTACTCTCCTGCCAAAGCTACATACTTGTGCACTTAAGTTTACTTGGTTCATATCTGATGATATTCGAAGTCTGACAAACCCAAATCATTTTTGACTGCAAGTCTTTCATAAGAAATTCCTTCAACTTTTCAACACTACACTCTTTGCATTCATACTCCTTTCCCAGAACATTGACCAAATTGCACCATTTATTGTAAGTAGAATAATACCCAAGTTAAAGACTATTTCCCAAACAACTTCCCAACTCTCTTGCCAGCGGTCTGAAACATCACAGAAACGTGAGTGAAGTCACAGTAGGGCTCGTTGTTCGTCTGTTTACACTGACAAAGGAGGACCTTCTTAGTGGCTTCTGCTCGAAATCTAAGAGGTTTCATGTCTGTGGTTTTATGGGAACCATCACAGAAAGGCTGTCAAAAAAAGAACAGGATTTCACAAAAGAAGAAAAAAGAGGAAGAAAAAAAAGAGGAAAAAATACAGCGCATGTACGCCTACTCATATTCACCAGTAGGGCTGACATGACATCAAAATGGTAGACACATCAACGAATTGAGGATATTACATGACAAGATGATATGGGCCGCCTATTTACGGACCATTTTTCAAAGCTTGTGTGAAACCCAACAGGTTACATAGTTCATGATGTTAATATTACTCACAAACATACACAACAATTAAGTAAAAATTTCAATACAATTAAACAATAGTTAAATATATAAGAGGTGAAGGAAAAGAAATATGTTACATATCAGGATAAGAGAACAAAGGAAAAAAGTTCTAAGGAAGTGAAGAATACAACTTATGCAATGCATCCTCCCTCCCACTCTCCTCTCACCACCCCCCCCCCCCAGCCCTCTCCACGAAGAAGCTTGATGATACTCGGAATAAGCTTAAGTAAGAGGTTTCTAGGTTTCTAAGTTCTAAATGATAATTATGTTCTGAATCATTTGGAACTGAGATTAATAATTAGATGCTGTTCCAAATCTTTGCATTTAATCTTGACAGTCTAAACAATCTTATTTTCAGTACTATTGTCTAAATAATCACACAATTATGATGATCTACTTTTGTGTCAAAATGTTGGTCAATTTGCAGAGATGGAACAAATGACAAAGCCAAACAAAAACAAAGATGTCCCATTCTTTGTTATTGTTTTGGATGAGATGAAAACATATATCTATCTCTGTGAATGGACCAACATATTTTGGAGTAAATGTTGTACTGTGTTGTCTTGAAAGGTTGTTATGTGTGTAAATTTGTTGACTAAAACAAGTCGTTGGTTTCATCATGTTGGCCTGCAGCACAATGTTTTAAATACAGTAGCTCTTTTCTGGCAAATGACTATTAAATCAAATTAAGGGTGTGTTTGTGAAACCATGATTTGTTTGGATTCTCAACATAGCCTTTCCTCTCTCTATGTCCAAGTCAGACATTTTTAAATCAATGTACATTAATATAACCTTACCTGTTTTTTGCTAAGGCCACACTTGCACCAAGAATACTTCTTGCCCTCTTCTAGTTGAACAAAGGCAGGAATATGTTTTGCTATGTAGGTTCCTTTTGGACCTGTTTCCAGGGATCTTACAGACTGAAACTTTCCAAAAACAAATGAAACAAATTAAGTTTTTCCCCGCTCAATCGACATTTGCAGCTAGAATACTTATTGTTCTTTTCTAGTTGAAAATACTTATGAAGGAATGTACCTTGTTCTTTTAATTGTAACAAATTGTGGTCTTCTTCTGTGAAGAGATATTTGCAAATTATCAAAAATGCACCAAAGAAGGATGATCAGCAACCTTCCATTGGACTGAGTTTTGGGACTCAACAAAAAATACAGTTAGCCATATATCTAACAGATCCATTTAAATTGAACTTTGCCAGGTTTAAAAGCTTTGGCAAAAAAGAGCACATACAGTATCAGCTCTATAAGTAACTATATAAGAAATGGAAAACAGGAACCTACTAGTCACTAAACATAAAAAGAAATGACATACATAGGCCTAAAGTATAGGCAAACTGACGACAACTGGTAATCATCACAATTGGGACTTGGCACAACTGAGGCAAGATGGCCTTTAATAAACTTGTTAAGTTAGCGATGAACAAACACCAGTCCATAGCTAGTGCAAACATAGTACTAGTTAACAATTTAGTAGTTTTCTGTGAAATCTTTGAATTGGGAGGGGTCATACTAATTAGCGTCAACAGGCACATTTCACGACAACTCAAGACAACTCAAGACAACAAGTTTAAAATACCATCAAATACAATGGTTGTAATCAGAGTGTATCTGGAAAACGTTTAAAACTGACTGGAACCATCGTGCATACATATTTTCACGGGAAAAAATGTTTTTG